>CAMXCT020004053.1:0-39330 GCA_947184155.2 Cladocopium goreaui | reverse complement strand
TCATATGGTTCTATCTTATGCCAGAGGCTCGTGGCGGTTTAAGGTGGCAAGTTCGGTGGCGGTGGCAGTTAGATATGGCAATGTGGGTGGCAGTTTCAGTGGCAATGAAGAGTTGGTGGCAAGTTTGATGGCAGAATGTGATGGCAAAAATGGTGGTAACCGTATTTTGGTGGCAAAGGGGGTGACAACTTTGCATGGCAAAAATTGAACCGGAAGTTTAGCAATCACATTTTGGCGGCAGCAGAGGCGTCAAAATTTGATGGCAGGTTTTTGGGCAGAAAAGGTTGCAAACACCTTCAGTCACAAAAAGGCGTTGAGTGTACATGGCACATGTTGACAGAAAGGGTGTGAGAGACTTTTCGGCGGCAAATGGGGTGTTAAGTTGATGGCAAAAGTGCTGGCAAAATTTGGTGCTACATCAATTATAGAGAGAGATGTTGACAAAAATCATGCCAGCCCTATTGCACCTTCAGCGGAGGCGACGCCCACCGACCCTATGAATAAAACAAGAAACCAAGCAAATATGATAGGCTGGCATGTTGTTTTCAATTATATCCCTTTGATGGTGGCACAAAGGCAGTTTTAGCCCAGCGCACGCTTGTCCTTTCAAGACAATCCGCACTAGTTTTTGGTTGCCATCATTGCCCATCAAAAAATAAGGCATATTCACCCCGCTTCGCGTGGGGTGGCCGCCCACACCGCAGGTTTATTTCGGTCCGTGAGAGGGGCTAAGGGTGGTTTTCCCCCGTGGGGGCTCCCCAAGCTAAGAATTTTCACTTTCCCCCCCCGTGGGGGCTCCCCAAGCTAGGGAATTTTCACTTTTCCCCCCCGTGGGGGCTCCCCAAGCTAGGGAATTTTCACTTTTCCCCCCCGTGGGGGCTCCCCAAGCTAGGGAATTTTCACTTTTCCCCCCCCGTGGGGGCTCCCCAAGCTAGGGAATTTTCACTTTTCCCCCCCATGGGGGCTCCCCAAGCTAGGGAATTTTCACTTTTCCCCCCCGTGGGGGCTTCCCAAGCTAGGGAATTTTCACTGTTCCCCGCCGTGACAGCTTCCCAAGCTATGGAATTTTCACTTTTCCCTCCCTTGGAGGCTCTCCAAGCTGCGGAATTTCAAATACCTAGACAACGACGCCTAGATAGTCCGCCAAATCCCGTGTTCTTTGAATGTGTTTTCCATGTTTTTGCAATGGTTTCCTTCAAAGCACGGTACTTTACACTTTTGTCGCCATAAAACCGGTCGAAAACATCATGTTCGACAATGCTTCCAATTCCCTTATCTCCCCAACCGTTGAAAATACCGCTATTTACAGTGTTTTCTTCATTTTTTCCATGTTCCAATGCCGGTAGCCAACTCCAACATATATATATATATATAAGAAATCCTTCCAAAACATTGTTTTTGACAGTGTTTTTCCAATGTTTCCAGTCAAACAGACGGTAATTTACACGTTTTTTGCCATAAAGGCAGTAGATCCTTCCAAAACATTGCTTTTGACAGTGTTTTTTGTAATGTTTCCAGTCAAGCATACGGTAATTTACACGTTTTTTGCTATAACGTCAGTCCAAAACACTTGTTTTTGCAGTGTTTTCAATGCTCTGGCATCGAAAAACCCTGCAAAATCTTGCTATGTACAATGTTTTTTTTCATTTTTGGCCGTTTTTCCATTGCCGGAAAGCTACCAAAATGACCCAAAATTCCATTTCAATACCCTCTTGCGCTCAGACACCCAAAAATCCTCGAAAAATGTCGAAAACACCACCGTATTCTGGTCTCGGTGCGAAACCGTTTTTGGGGTCTGGTCTCGGTGCGAAACCGTTTTTGCCCCCCCCCCAGCTAAAGCTGATATAGCGACTGCTATATTAACAAATGTCATTGAGCATTTAGTGTTGCTGTTGCCCCCCAATAAGCACGCCTTCACCGCCAAAGCGGTGTGGGCGGATTTTTGTCAAAAATAATGCTTATTTTGGCAAAAATCGACCTTGACGGGCAGGTGGGCAGCTGCCTGGGCAAAAATTTGCTCAACATTTTTTTCTGTGCCCCACAATGTTACAGCATGGCTTAGACACAGAAAACCATTAGACAAAAACACAACCGAAAGGCAATCGCTGACCAAGTGAACTGTAAACACAACAATTTCTGAGCACTAAGTTTGATCATTCGGCACCACAACAATCTGATTGAAAATGTTCACTTGCTTTGCACATGACACAATTTCAGAAGCCGCTTGTGCAAGCCAACGGCTGCATACAGTATCCGCCATGCAATGTGCCATCTGTTTTCCCACTTACGGGTCCAGTCTTTAGCCCTTGCCACAATTTTTGCCATAGCTTTGCTACCTGTGTTGCTATTGCTTTTGCCCGCAATGCCAGTTTGCCCTTTCGTTGCCGCGTGTGTTGCCAAGGGCTTTTGCTCGCAACCCAAATTTTGCCATTGAATTTGCCGCCCGTGCTTTTACCCCCGCCACGTATTTGCCAGTGTTTTTTACCAGCGATGTTGCCATTACCTTTGCCCCCATCGGTTTTTTCCATCCATGTTGCCCTGCAGATTGCCACCGCCATTGCCATTGCCATTGCTTTTGCCCTCGAGGTTGCCATGCTTGTTGCCATCAAATTTGGGCGCCTAATAGAGCATTGTTCTTGAATGATATAGAACAAATCCGAGGAAAGGATCCTGGATGAAAGGACGAAAGGACGAAACTGAGGTTTTTAAACATATTAAATATTAAATAAATAAATAAGGATAAATTAATATATATATATTGATAAACCCCTGTAATGCATATAATATAAATCAGGATTCTGGGGCCTGGGTTTTAATTTTGGAGGGTTTCTGGGTGTTAAAACTGGTTTTTGAATGGTGCGGGATACATATCAAAACGGTGTTGGCTCAGCACTAGTCGTTAGTGGTGTTTTATCCAATTCTGCTCTGGTTTACATATGCGTGGTTTATTCAGGCTACCCCCGTCCAGGTCGGCCCAGGTCCGCCTAAGTCTGCCCAGGTCAATCCCAACTTGCAGGTTCTCCCAGGTTCTCCCAGGTTCTCCCAGGTTCTCCCAGGTTCTCCCAGGAAATTAGTGATTTCCTGCGATTTTGTGGGTTTCCGGGATTTCCTGGGAGAACCTAGGTGTTATTTTCTGCGTTTTTGTGGGTTTCCGGGATTTCCTGGGAGAACCTGGGTGTTATTTTCTGCGTTTTTGTGGGTTTCCGGGATTTCCTGGGAGAACCTGGGTGTTATTTTCTGCGCTTTTGTGGGGTTTCCGGGATTTCCTGGGAGAACCTGGGTGGAAACAGTTGGGGATGGGCCTGGGAGAGCTGCAAGAGTTAGTTCGGGGAAAAGTGGCTGGAGGGAGGCCCGCTATTTTGACCCGCAATTTCTGAATTTCTGCAGCAGGCGTGGCCGCCCCCTTTGGCCTGCAGGTTTGCCACGCTTTAAAGTTTAGTTATAAGCATTACAGGGGTATAGCAATATATATATATATAATAAATCATATAAGAGTATAACGTATTATAAAGATTTACAAAGTATAGTTTCAGACTTGGAATGGCCAAGCAGAAATCACTCACTTAGGTGGCCACCAACATAATTTGCAGGTACTGTATAGGTGCAGATATCATCAGGGATTAACATCGCTGCACGCTGAATCCACCGCAAAACAAAGCGAAAGGATGATACATGAATATCAATGATGGAAGTGGGTGAGATGGCGATGGAGAGAGAGAGAGAGAGAGAGAGAGAGAGAGAGGGGTGGAAGTGGGTGCTTAGCTGTTTCGAATAAGCTTCCCTTGTCTGTCACTTTGGGGACCACTATGACCAAAGAAGCGGCAAAGGCACAGATCCCCAAGTTGCTAGTGGAGCTCTGCAACGAATTAGACGAGGATTTTCTCATGGAGCACGATTGCCCAGATGGTTCCACTGCCATCATTGCTCTGGTTCTGGGAACGGACTTATTCATTGCCAATCTGGGCAGGGTAGGGCATTTTGCTTGGACTCGCTTGAACATTAAACCGGGATCATGAAATTGGGTCATCGCAAGGCTCAATAGCATTCAATAGCACAATAGATCACAATAGCAATCAAACATTGAAAGTTTCGAAAATTCAGTAGGGCAAACTGAGACATTAGAATCATTAGAGCACAGGGTAGGTCTTTATGGGCCATCCCGAGAGGGAGGCAGAGACATTTTCAGGTTTCGAGCGTGCAACTGTATTTACTGATGCTTGCTTGAGATAGTCCTAGTATGTCCTAGTATGTCATAGGTCACAGGATGTCACAGGTACATGTCTTGTCATCACTTGTCAAACTCTGAAGCTGTTGCCTGCAATATTTCTTAGGTGACAGCGGCGGCGTGCTGTGCGGCGACGTTGTGACACCCTTTGCGTTTCCAAATCACAAACCCGGTTCTGCAGTGGAGAAGAAACGCATTAGTGAAGCAGGCTGAGACATTGCTTTGGGATGTGGGAACGCCGTTTCAATTTTTTTTGACTAATAGGAATGCATGGGTTGCCAACTCTCAAGACGCGACAGGAATTCTTAACTGACATTGATGCCTAACTTGTACCAGGGCCGGGTTGGTGCAAGATGTGGGGTGCCCTGTCAAACCCCAGATAGACATAGATAGAGGATATTCTGGAAACCCGGGCAGCTGGACTTCGTCGATGTAATTATGTAACAAATTCTGATCCCAATGATGAAGAGAACGATCTGACCTTTGAATGCTGAATATGTCACTGCATGACTTGACATGACTTGACTGTGCGAACCAGATTGTCAAGATATGATCAAGGTGCTAACTGCCCTTACAGCACGATCAGTGCGTGATAAATGACATAAATGGATACTTGGAACCCGCAGCGAGTTCCAAACTTATCTTTAATTGCAATGATACCAGGGCAGGTGCACATGTGAATTGTTCTGGATTCATTCGTAGAATGCTGCCGGAGTTGCCCAAAGACTCAACGAGGTGGCTATGTGCTGGAATTGGGCGGCACATTGCGAGTAGTTCATCCGGATTTTCAAGAGCGCTTGGCAGAGCTTCAAGCCAAAAGCCGCTTTGCAGAGACCACCGGGATCGCAGATCTTTTCACACCTACTTTGAGGATTATCTAGGTTAGCTAGCTAAGTTACCTATGTTCCTCCACGTGAGATCGGACAAATGCTTAACTGGTGCTTGTGCTACCTCAGATTCTGTTGCTTGGATTTAATTTGTTTGCACCCCAAGAAGCAGCCTGCCATCATGCCCGCATTAGCACATTCGGCACCAACACTAACCATATTGTATCATATTGGTTCATATTGTACCATGATCAGCGCAACGCTTCACTCAGGTGCCTCTGGAGTCACTGGAGACTGGCCGCAAGCGCTGTCTCTCAGTCGCGCATTCGGTGACCGGGACTTTAAAAACTTGTGCCTCGATGGCAGTGAGGATGACAAGTTGTGAGTGCAGTTGAATTCCACACACCAAATTGGGTGCATGATTGCCGCATATTGTTGTTCAATGCTTTCTTTGCTGAGGACAATGAATTTACTTAAGACTACTGGTAGCAGAAGCTCCCGAAAAGATCGGGAATCGGACATGTGGACATTTGGAAGATGGCCCGCTTTAACATTCTGCAGTGTGTGCTTAGCGTTGACCAAACACATCCTCCAAGAAGCAATCATGACCGGCTTCCAAATGTAGCTGAATTATGTGAAGGTGTTTTCCGATTCAAATCATAGGCATATGGGCCATATGAAATTGCATGAGGGTAGCTATAAAACTGTTCTAAAACCAATCTAAAACCATTTAAATTCATCAAAATCCGCCATTGGCGGTTCACCCACCCTGCGACCTCAGATTCGATGGGTTTCAACGTGTGGACTTGGTGAGCTGCTCTGCAGATGTAAAACATTTCCAGCTGGCCAGGGGCCATGGTGCAATAGCAACTTGACGTGCAGGGAAGGGTTGCATAACACGTGGCCGCTATTTGAGCCGCAGTTTGTGGTGATGAAAATGTGCAAACCTTGGTTCCCAAAGTAGAGCGTGCCATTTCGGTGGATATTTTGGATTCTAATTTGCAACAACAGAAAAAGACTTGCTACAGTATCCGGGTCCTTTTGTTAATCCTAATTAGTTGGAAGATGTTGGAAGTATACCTGCATTGGCCATATGTTCACTATTCGCTTCAAGAAAGCGCACTTCCACAATGAGTGTATGGACACGTTGGGTTTGCAGCTTACCGCCTTTAAACTTGTGCGCTAGAACATGTCACCAGCATTGCCGGACAACTTGACAGGTGCTCGTCTCTGACGGTGTCACAGATGTGCTGCCGCTAGAGGATGTGTCGCAGCATGTGATGCGCCACACTGATGCAGCGGCGGCATGTAAGGCCAGAAGTGTCGATGATAGCAATGCACGAGTGACAGTAGTGTGAATAATGTGTTTCCCATTTGCATACCATGAAAATCCATGAGATGCTATGAGTACCATCATTCATCCTGATCATCATAGTTGTGTCACGTGTCCTTGACTTGGAGGAAAATGTCTGGCATTGATTGTACCTGTTGATTCTTGGTCCATTGGGCAATGTTTACGTGCAGCTTGGGAAACTTTCAAATTGATGCTATATAGACGATTGGGACCGATGTGCAGGTATTCTATGTGTGCTGAAGGACAATGACAGACGTTTCTCTTATGGATCATCCAACCTTCAGCTTGACTTCTTTCTGCCAATTGGGTACTGGTCCAATCATGCCCCATCCACTGTTCCTTGCTCAGGCAGTGTGCAATGAGTCGTTCCGCCGCTGCACTGGTGACAATGTCACTGTAGTGACTGCTTTCTTAGATTGGGACGCAGCTGGCGCAGAAAACAAAAGCAGCCAGGAAAATAGCTGAACCTTCGGGACGGCGATAGAGAGAGAGAGAGAGAGTGATTCTTTACCTAGCATCACTGAATCACCGTCTCCACGGGAGGGACACAGAGGTAAACAGCATTGAACAGCGGATCAATACATCGCTATGCATCGCTGTATTGGATTTGCAGTTGACAAAGTTTCAGCCGTCATTAAAAAAAAATAACTACAGGGAACAGACAATGTCGTGCTCACGGGCTGCAGAATACCAGAATTAGCTGCAGAGAAGTTAACGTACGAAGTCGTGCCTACCCCCTAAACATGGGCGTAACTTTCTCGTTTCCCTGTAACCCTTCAATTTGAAATCATTTACATTCATTTACATCCATTGAAATGTCCGGTCCGGATCAAGGGTTTAAACCCACAGGCGATCCATACCCCCAATCCATACCAAAACGCAGGTGATCCAGACATATCCAGACCAATTCATAGGTATGGCGCAGAACGATCCCCACCGTTTTTTGAGCATCATTGTTGAGCCAAAGCCACATCTACATATTGAATGTATTGATCTTGTTTAATTTGATAGGTCTTTTTCAAGTTTGCATATTGCACAATGCTTGAGATTTAAGATCTAACCACAGCAAACCCTCTGGATCTCCCCTGCCTTGATATCATGCATGCCCGTAGGCACTGCGCCGTGCAGTCGAGCAGCAACAGCCTCCCGCCCTGCGGGAAGCGCTGGCAGAGGCCAAGTTTAGCGTGGTTACGGTTACGGGTGTTGTTGGAATACAATTCTATCAGTTATGAATAGTTATGATGATTTATGATATGTTATTTGTGATGATATGTAGATTGAAAAGGAGAAGTGGGGGATGTAAGCAGCAAGAATGGGTGGGGGTATGGGATCCGGTCACGTATTTTATCAATTTTATGAAATTTATGTGCAAAATAAATCAAAATAACGGGTCATGAGGATCATGAGGAATGGCACATAGCTCGTGTCTTGCAAGATACATATCCAGATTGTGGTTGCTCAATCTCCAATTTGTTCCGAGCTGTTTCGTGATTCTATTAATATGGTGGTGATACTTCGTGAATATTTCTCACTATTTCTCCATTATCATATTATCGTGGGACGTCCCATGATATCCCGATTCTTTTCATGGCACATCCACACTGCTGCAGGCTGTTGCTGCAGGCAGCGGATGGGAACTTATCGAGCAATAGCCTCAGTAGCCTGCCGTTGCCCCCATGGGCCCCATGAGTGAAGTGGATGCCCATAAAATCGCAAATCTGGATAGAGATGCATTACAAATATTTACAAATCACTATGATCCATGTTTGCCTATAGTTGTATTACATACTGGCACCAAATAAAATCCAAACCAGCACAGCAATAAATAAGCATCACGGACTACTGTGTACCGTCTCATACTTTCAAACCAGTTCAGCTGTATGATGCTGTATGTTTAAATTTCCTGTCACAGCATCAGCGGTTACCAAAGTTAGATCACCTTAGATATCCGCAGGAATCACCCCAGATATCCCCGGATTCACACCCCTTGAGGTGGGCTCACGACAAGTGCCGGGAATTGGAGCATGAGGCGCATGGCCTGAGGAGGACAGAAGTTGAACATGAACATGGTCCACATATGTCCACATTGTAGCTGCAGCTATTTGCAGCTTGCCGAACAAAAGATGATGAATCTGCATGGCGCTGTGTCAGATCTGTGATGTGTCAGGCTTGGAAGAAGAGTATGCAACACGCAGCGATGGATGCTTTGCAGCATGTCCTGGAGCAACCGAAGGCAGCAGTTGTCGAGACTGAGTGCAGGTTTGCCTTCGGTCATGCATTTGAACTTTGAGTCATCAGCCAAGATAAGCGTCGTTGTTCGCAAGTGTCATGAGTGCAAGCCGATGGAAGAACCCTTCTTGGGTTGTTAGAGGATATTTGTATACATATATTTGTGCCATAGCCATTTGAGTTCAGATGGTGAGTTCATCCCCGTTCAAATTGTAGCGATGGCACTGTGGTGGTCTGCTATCTTTCCAGGTTTGGCCCTCGGAAACCTGCTCCGGACTGCTCCTGATCGCCTGCATGCAGCAGAAGATTTTCTACTGAGGCCATCTGCATGGCATATCTATCCACCCGCTCCATTGCCTCCCAGATTTCTCATCGTTTCCAGCCCTGAGGAACGCATCATCAGCTATGCGCAGGTCACAGATGATTACCGAGCAGTGAAGAACTTGGTGAAGCCGTTGATCAAGGGTGGCATCAGTAGTCCCAAGGGCTTAGCCTTTGATCCTCGCCACAATCTGCTCTTTGTGGCGGATCCCGGGACGCGGAGGATTCGCTCCTGGCGGCTCTTCCTGGAACGATGTTTCACACCAGAAGAGAAGGCAGGTTTGATGCTTGGCTGTGCTGAAGGCGATATGATATGTTTATGAATTAGTTTTCATTTTATCTTCCCCATTGGTTATACTCTCCAAATGATATAATCCAACATATCCAACCCACAATTTCGGAAACCTACTTGGAAAAAACCCAGTTGGGGCTCCTGACGCAAAATCCAAGGATGGGTGCAGCTGTCTCAGACCCCTTTGCCACCGACTCAGCTCAAGGTCCTAGCGCCTGCGAGCTGCCATGGACTCTGTGGGCAGGTGAAGAGACAACCATTCTCAGTGAGGTCAGTAGTGAATGGGTTTCACTTGACCACAATGGCAACCTCTACTATTCAGACCAGGCCCGAAAGACCGTGAACAAAATTGATGCGGTGCTGCTGTTGAACTTGGTACATGGTGAGATCACACCGGGTGAGCTGAAGCAGAGGAGCGCCGCTCATCCGGCAGCAGCTTTAGAGGAGCAGGGCAAACGAGCCATGCAGGTCAAGCCACACCTTCAAGATCTTGAGCAAAATGCAGAAGCACTCGGCAATGCTGTGGGCAACGCCCTTGGCAATGCCATTGCAACTCCTGTGGCCCTGGTGTCTCAGGAGTCTTCCGAGGAAGTCATCATCAAACTCTTTGAGGCGGATGATGTCCACGCAGCAACCCCTGCTGGTGTCGTTTCGGACGCAGTGCAGGTGTATTGGGCAAACCAGGACCATGGACTTGAACGTGGCTCCGTTGGCACAGCATTTGTGAAAGGATCTACCCCTAGTGGAAAATTGACTACCATGACTGCAAACTCCTTCGGCATTGCAGCAACCGTCAGTTCCGTCCTCTTCAGCAATGGCGCTGGCGTCTACGGTGTTCCAAAGTTTGGTGGTGGCAATGCCACAGCTTTGAATGAGGGCTTCATCCTTTCTCGTGGCCTGGTGTGGGATGGCGCCGGCACGGTCTTTGTGGCCGATGAGGGCGCCAGCACCGTCTATGCCATGCCATGCGGCGTGCTGGCGGAGCAGCCCTTGCAGCCAGTGCTTGAGATGCATGGGGTCTTTGGCTTGGCCCTGGTGCAACCCAGCGACCCCTTGTCGCAGCGGTCATCCTCACAGCTGCTGTCCTTGACAGCCACCGTGATGGTCTTGGCATTTCAGTGGCTTATGTGAAACACATGGAACTAACGACCCTGTGAAAGGTCCGCATGTGGGCAAAATGGACTGTGTTAGGGTGTGCTGCTCGCTTCAAGCAACCTCGGAATGTATTCGCACATCTTTGAACATCTTTGCACAACTTGTGGGGCACATGGCGCATAGGGGGCTTTGCAAAATTTTCAAAACTATATTTGGTCTGCAAGCTGGACATGGCAGATTCCCGAATCCTGTGTTGCAGCACTCATGCACCTGAGCTCAAGTACCTGCATTCATCATGACTCTGACCAAACTTGTCCAATCTGGTTTTTGTGCGTGCTTGGAAGGTCTCAGCTGAGACGTTGTCAGATGCTTGTGAGCAAGCTTGGCAGGTGAGGATGTAGAACACGGGGTTTGAATGGCTTGATATGGTGTGATGTTGTTACAGACTGTTGCATTCTGATCCATTCCAAAACAGTAGACTACATGCAGAGGTAGGAGGCCCGTAGCAGCCTTGGCACCCCAATTTCAGGCTGTGCAATGACATATTCATCGACATTGCCCTGTCCCGATCTGCTGATCTTGGGACATATTAGGACTAGGACATAGGACCGTATCCATCCATATCCATCCATACCTCTATAGTTGGATAATCTTGGGTAATGTTGGGCTCTGATTAGTGTGGCCCGCGCCCTCGACAATTTGAGTCTACTCAATAACTCGGCATTTTCTGCGCCCCCATCAATTTTTAGGATAGTCAACTTAAGTAAGGATTTCAATTGACATCAATCTACTTTCAATTGATCTTCCTTTTAAACCTCAAAGAAATCTGTTGATAAGAAAGGATATTAAAATCAATTTACTTTCAATTCATTTGAATCTACTTTCAATTGATTTTCCTTTTCGACCTCAAAGAAATCTATTGATAAGAAAGGATATTAATCAATTTTACTTTCAATTCCATTTGAATCTACTTTCAATTGATCTTCCTTTTAACCTCAAAGAAAATCTGTGATAGAAAGAATAAATCAATTTACTTCATTCAAGTGAACCACTGTCAATTGATTTTTCCTTTTCCGACCTCAAGAATCTTTGATAAGAAAGGATATTAAAATCAATTTACTTTCAATTCATTTGAATCTACTTTCAATTGATTTTCCTTTTCGACCTCAAAGAAATCTATTGATAAGAAAGGATATTAAAATCAATTTACTTTCAATTCATTTGAATCTACTTTCAATTGATTTTCCTTTTTCGACCTCAAAGAAATCTATTGATAAGAAAGGATATTAAAATCAATTTACTTTCAATTCATTTGAATCTACTTTCAATTGATCTTCCTTTTAAACCTCAAAGAAATCTGTTGATAAGAAAGGATATTAAAATCAATTTACTTTCAATTCAATTGAACCTACTGTCAATTGATTTTCCTTTTAAACCTCAAAGAAATCTATTGATAAGAAAGGATATTAAAATCAATTTACTTTCAATTCATTTGAATCTACTTTCAATTGATTTTCCTTTTCGACCTCAAAGAAATCTATTGATAAGAAAGGATATTAAAATCAATTTACTTTCAATTCATTTGAATCTACTTTCAATTGATTTTCCTTTTCGACCTCAAAGAAATCTATTGATAAGAAAGGATATTAAAATCAATTTACTTTCAATTCATTTGAATCTACTTTCAATTGATTTTCCTTTTCGACCTCAAAGAAATCTATTGATAAGAAAGGATATTAAACAAATTGACGTTCAATTCACTGAACCTACTTTCATTGCTTTTCCTTTTAAACCTCAAAACAATCTATGATAAGACAGGATATTAAAATCAATGTTACTTTCAATTCATTGAATCTACTTTCAATTGTTCCTTTTCGACCTCAAAGAAATCTATTGATAAGAAAGGATATTAAAATCAATTTACTTTCAATTCATTTGAATCTACTTTCAATTGATTTTCCTTTTCGACCTCAAAGAAATCTATTGATAAGAAAGGATATCAATTGAAATCAATTTACTTTCAATTCAATTGAACCTACTGTCAATTGATTTTCCTTTTAAGCCTCAAAGAAATCTATTGATAAGAAAGGATTTCAATTGAAACCAATTTACTTTCAATTCATTCGAATCTACTTTCAATTGATGTTCCTTTTAATCCAAAAACAATGCCCCAAAAGTTTTTGTGCACAATAGGGCGCCATCGAAACAATTACATTATTGCGGATCTGGGTCACTCATGGGGTACCTCCTTGAAAAATTGTTTGGTGCTGTTTTTTAAGAAGGTTTTAAAAAGGCATCTAATTATTTCGGAAACCTTGCATTTTCAAGGCTTTAACATGGATATGGCTTTCTAAAGGACCAGGTGTGCAAATAAACATGTGTAGTCAAATGATCAGTTTTTCTTGAACCTTTTTTTCACTCCTGAAAAAATGAATCTGAAAAAAAACTTCGCACAATAGAGCCTCCCCCCCACAAACGGCAAGACACTCAATTAGGAAGGGAAAACATCTCACAACAGGGTACCATGACACTAATCGGAGGCTAACATTATATGATGTTATATGCTATATATTATGATGCTATATGTTTATAACATATATTAATATATATATATACATACATATTGATACTGTATGCGCCTCTCTTTGTCTCTCTCTTGATATATAGGGTGCCCAAAATTGTTCGATGGCAGAAGCCAGAAGTCTGGTCACCTCCAACTGTACCAGGCGGGAGTTCAAGCCGAAGCGCTGGAGTCTGCACATGAGGACAGGTGTCTACACCATGAGCTGTCGTGAAGTCTCGTTCCAAAGATGTTGAACTGTTAAACAGCTCCAAAAACTCAATGATAGACTAGGATGTTGATATATCACATGTAAACACACACAATATGTATATATATATATACACACACACTTTACATATGTTATATCAGTGGATTTGCATGGATTTACCATAGATGTTACCAGATCCTCAAAGGCTTTGAATGTTTTCGACCTGTATTTGTCACTGCATGGCCCAGGAGTGTGGCCGGCGACGGCTTCGTCAGGCTGCGGAAGAGGCAGCCCGAACGCGGTAAAACTCGTGGGTTACCATTGTAATTCGGGTATATTTGGTAATATAATGGTAATATAATGGTAAAACTAGGGGGTAACAAATCTACTAATTCGATATATTACCATTATATTACCAAATCTACTAGTAAATACTGCATTTCTATTATTTCTCACAGATATTAGAAGAAATAGTAAGGATCATTGGAAAATACTAACAATGAATTATTAGCAACATGCCAGTGCTACATATAAATATTACAATTTGTATGGGCTGTTATTGTGTCATCATGTTACTGAAATGGAGCATGTTCAGTCCACATTCCAATTGATGCAATCAATATGATAATGATTTTGATGGAGCATTTTGATTGGGTTTCCAGTTTTGAGAGGGACAGACCTAGACCTATAATGACATGTTCCACTGTAGGTTTTGAACTGTTTTGAAGTATGTATATATATATATAATAGTATGTGTAGTTGACCCTTGAGGATTGCAAGCATTCGAGTCTCTGTGGCCTTGCTTTGAATCAACCGAGACTTTGTCGCTCCTTTGAACTTCAACATTTGTCAATCAATGTCCAGGCGCTGCTCTCAACACTTGGTGAACGAAGTTTTTCCGCGGATTTCATGGAGCAGCTGCAGTCAGGGGCTCCAGCGAAAGGTTCCACGGATGACTTTGTGCAGCTTTGGACCCAGCAGCGCCACCATAATTCAAAAGCCTCAACAGCCCCTTGTCACACTCGTACGGTCATACGGTAGTTCATCAAGTTACTTATAGATGGCATGGCTTGCTGTGCGCAGTCTTTTTCTGCCTTTGCGGCCTTGTGCACAAAGGCAAGTGGTAAAGCAAGCAGAGAAGGTCCAGAGCTATCACACTTGGAGCGGGGATGTTTGCGATGTGAATTTGAAGGACTGAATGATTGAACAACAGCAGCCAATGGCTTCTCACTTTTCAGAGAGTACATAGAAAAGCTTCTGGTGATGGTGGAGATGCGTTGCCACTTTCGGTTGTTCCAGTTGTTCCCCACGGGGCGGCAAACCGTGCTGGTGAAAGCAAGGGTCGTTTTCAAAATGGCTCGGCTGAGATGGCGAGGGAGAGAGAGAGAGAGGAAAACGGACGCAAATGCCGGGTTGTGCTTGTCAGGCGGCAGTTTCAACTGACCTCTTGAACTATGCCCTTGGCCGACTAGAGGACATTCTGGATCCTATCCGCAAAAGTGTGTTTTCCGTCGCAGTGTTTTTCAATGTTTCACATCAACTTGCTGTGATCAAATGAATGACGGGGCGCATTTATCACCCCCATGATGTTTTGCAAGAGCTGCAAGAACCAACGTTTTTGGTCTCGGTTCTTCGCATGTTCTCTAAGCTGCGAATTGAGATGCCATCACTGTACGGCCACTTGTGTCATTCACGCTAGGTGACAGGCTGCAACCTCACTGTAAATATTGTAAATACATCTTGTACAATGTACTGGGAAACTGCCATAGACCTCCAGCTGAAACTGAGGATGCGACAACTCCCACCCAATCGTGGTACTCATAACTCATTCGTGATGATTTATTGTTGAGGATGCTCTGGGAACCCCCCATGACATTAGTATCGATTGGTATAGCGGTATAGCAGTGTTCTTTGCAGGAGCTTCGTGATCACACGTCTCGACCTGAGCAGGGTGTGCTCTGGTGTGTTATTGGCGGCAGATATAAACTGGCAAGTCAGTCCAGGCTCTTGCATGCACAAACCTTTCAAATGCTGCACTTGGGTATTAATTACATGGTATTACCATGACTTTGAGCTATGCAGGTTTCATGATACCATATTATATGATACCATATATTGATATATATTGTTATATATATATATATACACATGATCGTTTTTGCCTGATTGCCTGCTTGTTCGCCGTTTGTGCTCGTTCAAGGGCTGCTCTTGCTGAAACGAATTGGTGGTTTGACCAATGGGAGAACCAACAAGTCCTGCTACACAAAGTCCGAGGATCAGAATGCGCGCAATTACAAGCACCGACACCAACATTATAGCAATAATCCATTATAATCTATAATTAGAAATTATATGCCCCGTTATGGTCCATTACGATCCATTATGTGCCATTATTATAACAAAATTGTGGATTGACCCCTGGCCCAACAGCATCCCCAACAGCATCAATGGGAGTTGTGCCATCACCACTTGGAGGTTCATGGCCCTAAATCAGACCTGAATTGACATCATGATCAGCCCTAGAGTCGCGCCCTTCAAGGCCAAATCAGGCCCATTGAATTTCATCACTCTTTGAGGACCAATTCAGACCTGATGATACTTGCATAACCGTTTCCAGCACGCATGACTTACAATTCTGCCTGATACTGGTGACTCGCAACTCCCAAGCTATGGCAGAGTGGCTTGACAGAGCTGGATTCGGCCAGTGGTGCGGTAAAGTGCTTGTTATGTGCTGGGACAGAATGCTTTTGCTTCTGTCAAGAAATCACAAGGTATTGTAAAGGTGCTCAGCTGTAATCAGGCACGTCACCAATATTGATATGAGTTTGGCCACTTGAATACGGAAAATTGCAGTGGACTGAGATTTTTTTCGCACCCTATTTCCGACAAGCCCATGTTTGTATGTGCAAGCGTAGCCTATGTGTGCGGTTCTTCCCAACCCATTGGCCAATACTGGCCAAGGTCGCCTAAGGGCTATCCAGAGTTGCTTGGCTTATTTGGTTCTGGGTTGACACCTGGTGTGATAACTCCAAACCATTTTGGAATTCCCAAATGCTTCCAAAACATGGCCAGCTTTTTGGCGCGCTAAACGATCCTAAACGCCGTAATTCAACTTTCACAGAGCGTTTATTGCGCACCCTCCATTGAAGTGGTGTCGTGAGATCTGAACGCTTCCAATTGTAGTCAACGTCAACGTGCTGGATTGATCACTCAACGGAGTTACGGAGGTTTGTGCCCACAGATAGAGGCTACGACTACTGCCCTTGAGGAATGATTTTTGATGATTTTTGTAGTGAGGTAGGCCCAATAGTAAAGCATCCAATGATCAACTATTTGGGGGATTTTGAATTTTGGGGGTCGCTTTACATCATCCTAACTGATTAATTAAATGATATGAAATGGGTATACCATGGTATACCATAATACACGCCAATGGAGGCGGATGGTTTAAACATGTTTAAAACTAGGCTTTAACATGAATTTCCAGCTAATTGGCATGTTTTCCACATCGCCCGTACCATTGCAGGCGACCTCCTCTCATTGGCCCTGGCACTGGTGCAGCGTTGCCCGAACGAAGCTTGATGAAACGTCCCAGTCTGCCAAAATGTGAAAGGTGGGAACGGTACTGTAGGATACGGGGTTGGATGATATCCCGGTTCAATCAAGTTATGCCATATAGTCATAGTCATAATGAGAGAAAAATTCGATCCTTGGATGTGGTCCAGGATCGCGCTCTTCCCTTTTTGCCGTTGCTTTTCCTGCATTTATCTAACTCCACTGGCTGACCTGTTTGGAAGTTCTGGCATCTGAGGACTGGTATCCAATGCAATGTACACGTTGCTGCATGCACAGATGGTGGTATCCCTGCGAGAACCTTTGCCGGCAAGCGCGGGACCTGCATTCCAAACTCAAGCGATTCGGAGTTGGATCATTCATTGTATGGGGCCTCATTCAGTGCATAGGTCAATCAACCAGGAGAGATTCACCATTTCTATCCATTTCTTCTACTCTTGGGTGGCTAGGTAAGCTTCTAAAGTGGTAATGAACATTTGGAAGTGCAAGTGGCTATGTTTGCGCCCTGGCTGAGCTACACTATTCCCAAGAATAGATAGTGATAGCGGGAGAACAGCGCATGAGACCACTCCACAAACTCTGCAAAGCATGAGACCACTACAGGCTGCCAGAGACGCAAATGACAAATCGTTCTCAAGCGCGCAGCCATCAGCTGTAGGACACTTTCGGCCCTGATGGGGCAGAAGACAAGTTGAGAAGACTCGGATTTACGACTGGTGTCCGGCTGCTGGGCACAACATAAACTGACATTCCCACTAAGTTCTTAACTTTGTGCTGTGACTCTGTCACTTATTTTATGGCATTATTTTAGTGTATTGCAGGGTTGCGGTTGGCTCCTTGCATCCAGCAAGCTGAACAGCATCAAGGCTCATAACCCGCCTGGCAGGGTCACGCTTTCCGATGACCAACGTACCTGGGCCAACAAAGGTTCCACCATGTGCTGAAGCCTCCATATCTCCCACTAACCAGGAAAATAGATGAAAATAGTGGCTTGAAGCATTCCAACTCTTCTTGTTTGTTGATACGACCTAAGTGCCATGATGCCTTGGTGTTTCTTTCCCACACTGGTGATGGGGCCGATGGCTGCAGCGAAGAAGCAAGGAGCGCATGATCATGAAGTACGTTTGCAAGGAGCTTTGGACATACCTGTTCCATCAGCCTGCTAGCAGACTGCAGGCAGACAAGCATGGTGGCTCCTTGGATAGTTTGAGATTGTTGACCTTGGATTCGTGCCGTTCGGATTGGACCCAGATCGCTAATGTCACCCAAAGCGTACGGTTTCAATAGCCTGCAGACTTGTGAGCAGCTTGGTGTCAACAGGTTTGCTGAAATATGTTCAACGTGCGGTGCCTTCTTAGAGTTTGGGAAACATGGGAAACTCGGAATGCTCAGGCTACATCATTATCGATCATTCCTTTCGTTGGCTGGAGGGCTTTGCGGGCAGCAGTTCGGAGGTCTCCGAGACACAGGTTGGTTTGGGAAAATGGGGGTCTCAGGCGTCTCAGCTGAACCCAAAGTCCCATGATCCATGATTTTCAGCTGGCACTTCAAAACCAATGGTAATCCCATGTAATTCCATCAGCCTAATATGAAATACCGAAATACCATGAAATACCCCTATACATTCAGGTTTGTCAATGTTTTTCAGCAGTATTGAGTTAAGATTAGGGTAGAACGGATCATTGCGCAGAATCAATTCCTTGGTGAGCACGTCTCGCGCCAGCAGCTGGCTTTGCTCCACTTGGCGCTTCCTTGTGGGCTGCTTCAAGGTGTGCCATTTGCTGAGCTGGTGACTCCTCTATGGAGAAATATTGCGAAAATGCTGCAAATTAATTGACGGTTGTTGATTTTTCTTTATTGGAAGCTTGCTCCAACCTGGCCATTGACCCGGACATCCTCCTCCTTTTGGCTTTCTAAACCTAAAACGCTTTCCATCTCTCGACATATCTCAACTCTAGTACGGGACCCAGGACTTTCAATTGACTGCAAGTAGCAGCCACAGATTCTGTTCAATTATTTTAACTTGGAGTTTCTTGGAGTACTCGGATATGTGACCACTGGGAATCAAACATCACAACTTAGCATACCTCAATGAAATATTCTTCAACATATGTTGGTAGGTCCCCGTTGAATGACAACCACCCGAGGGCCTTTATTTTTCCCTCTGATTGGCAGGAGCACTCTTTGGCCTTGGCTTAGAACGCATCATTTCGGTGGAGCTCGCGTTGCCGCAGGTGACGTTCTTCGTGGCCCCCGGCTCAGCTGTGCTGTTGTGGATGAGCCATTCCCTGATGGATGTGCATCCTAGCACAAATATAACAGATAGATAGAACGATAGATAGCTAGGTAGGTAGGTAGATAGACAGACAGACAGACTGATAGATATACGCATATATATATATATACCCTATGCTTCCTCGACCATATCTGGTATAGCCTCGAACATACTGGGAATGCTCGAACATACCGGGTTTCGCTCGAACATACCAGGATAACACCTCGGACATACCAGGAAGCCACGAACGACTATACCGGGAGTGGCCTAAGGGTTATACCAGGATATACCAGGATACTGGCCCAAGGAATAGTAATAGGATATGCTAAGACCCCTTTGGATTGTCCACAAATGCCCAGCAGAAAAAAAAACGATGTAGATTTTTCTTGGAAACGGGCATGCGCTCGGGAGTTTGAGTCAGGATATCAGAAACATTCAGAGAATTTCAGCAAGAAAAAAAGATGGCATGTTGAAAGCACAGGGAGCCGAGGACAACCCCAGGACAACTCGTGGAACGTCCATGCTGGGACGTGGAACGCCTATACTGGGACGTGGAACGCCTATACCGGGACATGGACTCGGGGATCACAAAAAAATCTGAAATCGTTTTTGTTTTTTTTGATGGCTGTTTGTTTTGACTTTTGGCGGTTTGTTTGTGCCCAGCTTCAATGAGCAAACACGAGGTCGGGTTCGCGCACACAAATGAAATAGCTTGCAAAAAACAATCTAGATTGTGCAGGGGATGGTTCACAGCCTATACGTATGGACTCAAGGGGCTTACGGCCTATACCGGGAAACCATGAACGCCTATACAGGGATTTCATGAAAGCCTATACTGGGAAAACTGCTCGCCTATACCAGGAAAACATCCTGGTATAGCCTCCAAAACCCCGGTATAGGCTAGCACGTAACGACTATACCAGATATGTCCTTTGGAAGCATAGGGTATATGGAACAAACTACAAAGTACGTAGGATATATACACTAATTATGGGATATTATGGGGGTACCTTATTACAATACCATACAATACCATACAACCAGGAAACGACCTTGGTCACAAACTGCAGTGGTCTGCGCGCACGCACAAGTGGTAAATCCTGCGCCGCTAAGGCTGGAACTGAAGGGGGTGACAGTGCTCCAACAGATTCGTCACCGCCAATGTGAGCGGCAATGGTTCCTTTTCAGATTGGCAGGTGGCTGGTTGAGCAGACTTGTTGGATGTTGATTGATGTTGATCGATGTTGACTGTTGGATCTTGACACTTGCTGTAAAGGTAGCGCCCAACAGGGGTGACCGGGTGACCCATTGCATCCCATTGCGCACACAGCGCGACAGCAGTCCGAAGGATTGAAAAGTCCAAAGCTCGGGGTGCTGTTCCAACAACAAACGGGGTTTGGAGGAGAATCACATACCGTATCCAGAATTGCATTAGGCCATGGAGTCATGGATGATGATTGTTGGTTGCCATTTGTTTGCCATTGTTTGCCCAGTGCTTGATGGCTTGCATTATTTGAAACACCTTGGTGGAGATGTGTGTGTGTGTGTGTGCTCGGCAAAGTCCTGCTGTATCTCGGGTGGTAGAACTTCTCCACCAAAGCCTGGTTCAAGGGGGGTATATCATGTATATCATCATGTGATGCAGAGGACTTGCGACCCTCTTGTCTTAGGGATGCACCGCAGAACCTGTTTGGAGTCTGAGGATCTCTGAATAAGATCCCAGTAGCTCCACAAGCCAATCTTCAAATACTGCTATTGATATCACGGAGCTAAGGCAGAAGCACGAAGTCACGGCAAGAGCTACTGAAGACTTATCAGTCACGAGCTCAACCAGAAAATAATGAAAGATGATGAAAACACATGCAAGCTTTGATGGTCGTAGGAAAACTAGTCCGCAGACGTGGTGAACATGATGTGCTGAGATAGTTATTTGATTCAATTTGATGATATTATACTTGCCGATCATTTGCATATTAATTTGCCATTATTTGCCTATCTGATCCTATTTGATCCTATCCGATCCTATCTACAATGTTTGAATATCTTTGAATATCTTTGAGGCTTTCTCACCAGACACATCTGCCGAGATGATCCCTGCCAGCTCCCCAGAGTGCGACAGATGAGACATTCAAAAATTTCAAACAGATCTTTCCCCGTGCAGCCGGGCACAGCAGATACATCCAGATACCAAGAAATGATAAGAAATGACGAAGCAAGACTGAGTCTACTGAGTCTTTGAGTTTGGAAACTATTTGAAACTATTTGAACCTTATATCTCTTATAACTTATGGTAGACTTTGAATGGTGAATTATTTGAAACTTATGGTAAACTTTACCTCAAAATCTTCAAACCTTACTTGGTAAATCTTGGTCAACTCAGTTTTTACATGTGCTGGGACATGAAGCTGCACCTTCTCCTAGGCACTGGACATGGCACTGACAGCAAGGGTGTCAAGGGAGCAGTTGGACAAAGCTTGGGAGAAGAAGGCGCCAGACTGGTACTGTAGGTGGTTGTAAAATGTTGTAAAGTGTCTTACATGTCTTATGTCTTGATGGTTTTTGTTCCACATGTCCACTGGCCATTAACAAAATGCCAACGATCATGATTGGCCATGAATAATTCTTCTGAGTTATTTGAAAGTTTATTTGAATTGAACTGGTCCTGTTGCACCGGACCAATGTATAGGCTGTATAGGGTATGGCTAGAATTGGCTAGAGGGATTCGAAGAACTTTGTTTACCGCTTGTTTGGCCTCATCACATTTTGAGCTGCAGAGGCCACTGAGTAGATTTAGCATGCAGGCTTGGTCAAAGCGAACCAACTCAAGCTGGACAGCTGGACAGTTGTATTGCAAGCAGACTAGCCATCAGCATCGGAAGATATCGGAAGCAGAGCGGGATGCAGATTATGTGCAACTCTTCCTTGTAATCGAGTGCACATACCATTTTCATGTTCAATTTTTTTCTCACTAGGCCGGAGATATGCTCATAGGATTGCAGAGGTAAATAAGCAGATAAGGATAGATAAGGCACTTTTGCAGATAGGTCAATTAAAACAACATGTTCCAAACATTTTCCAATAGCTTGAATGCTTGACTAGTTAAAGCAATGTTGACCTCCCGATGGAAGCCATGCACCGCACGCCACCTTTGTGCCCTCCAGCGACAGTTTCTTGTCAGAGGCATCGAACTTACCCAGTGCTCCTGTTGTCCCGTGATGTTTGGACGCCCTGATGTAGAGTCACAGCAGAGAGAGACGAGAGTTTCTAATATGGCGTTGGGATGTGTTGGGTAACTTGGTTTGGACAGCATGAACCAGGCGTCTTTGATGGTGGGGAGGGACGTGGGCAGCTGCATGACCACAGCAATCCAAACCTCATCCTAGCTTTCAATATCTTTCAAGTGGTTTTCTAGACACAAGAAGCGTCATGACATTTTTCGGTCGTTTGTGGTCAATCAATTTTCCTTCGTTGGGCTGTCATGAGCTGCAACGTCAGGCCAGCGAGGCTTTGCGGCAAAGGATTGGGCCACACAACTGGGAGCCGACGGAGACCGAGCCGAGACCATCGCGGTGGATCGACGCTTTTTGGCGGGAGAGAGCAGCCGCATGGTCTTGCTGCATGTGCCTTGGCATGCCTTGGCCGTCTCGGCACTGGTGGCCTTCACCAGGTCCCACTGGGTGATGTAATTAGATGAGCTACTGATTTAGCAAGATGCCAGGCTTTGAACATTTTTGAGCAGTGCGCATGTTATACAATGACAACTTGGAGGGTTGTAAGATGTTGTAAGCTTCATCCAAGGACTATCGTGATTTGAAGTTCTTGCAGAGGGTTTCAGCCGTAGCCTTGTTTGGGACATTAATGTCCTCCTCTGGTTTGGCCTATGCTTTGGCTTTGACATGGCCAGTGGAGCGCTGTTTGATGTTTGCATTCCAAATGGTCGGTGTGCCGCTGGCACTGCACGCATATTTGCGAACGCATCTTGGAAGCAGATAGTTGCGCCGCATTCAGTCTGTAAATATGTGTCATATTTCTTTATCTGAACCATTTTGAATCTTCATCACGTCCATGGTGCTGTTGCCATCTCTTGTTCAATATGTGCTGATTCTTGGCCACTGCCATCCATTCCTATCCATTCCTATCCATTCCTATCCATTCCTATCCGTTCCTTAGATATGTGGCCCGTGCTGTCTTGGATCCCAAGCGATCGCAGCTGCTGATCACTGGCTGCACCTGGTTCGGTGCCCCACGGAGCACGGAGGAGGTGATCTTCCTGGACCAGTTGAGGCCTGGCCACGCCCTGGAGGGAGGCTTCATCAAGTTCCGCTCCCCAGCTCCAGCATTGCTCCAGCAATGTCTTCAGATTTCATGGGGAACGAAGTGGGTGTGGTTTGATTGGTTGGTTTTATGGGATATATGATATATATATATATAATATAAGGATTTGGGATTTAGATATTTAGAGTATATTATATTAAAGTAAAGCGGATGACAGAGGTTTTTCAGCACTGCTCAGGTGAGTGCATTAATTAAAACATATTAAAACCATTCGATTGAAATTGAGACAGGAATATGCCAACACATCAAATCTACAAATTTCCATAATATGATTTCGAGGATGAACATCTGCAACTACCAGCTTCATTAGTCAAATCATTCATACGCTTGCAGGTCCCTGATGAAATTTGCAGATAAAAACATGGTACACAATGAGCAGGGATGGTCGATTTGCGCGCTTCACATACTTGGACATCCCGCAAGATGGTGCAGGAAAATCATTCTAAAACATATTAAACATTGTTAGAGGACGTTATTTTTGGGTTCGATGTTTTTTTGTTTCTTGCCTTGGTTGAAGCCTCCACCGGATTTCCATCACCTCCACCGGCCAAGGTTTGGAAGGCTCAGCTTGGGACATTTCTCGGTGGATCTGGTTTCGCATGCCACGGGGTGCGCATGGAACCGACACCGTGCGCCCTGGAAAGCAGGTGGGGAACAGGCGGGCCTGTGGCATCCAGCACCAGCACCATAAAAACACTGGCCATTTATCAAGTATAGTCACTTAGTAGATATATAGTTACTGTCGTTACTCTATCAGACCCTATCATCATCAGCAAGCATGATCATCATAACTTATATAAGATCTTATTAAGTACTAAGAATTATCATCAACGGTTATCAACTATGATAAACTATATAATATCAACTACCAAGTATCATCAACCTTCCAACCAGCTGACTTCCGGTCCAGCAGGCCTGTTCAACGTTCAGCCCAAGCCGTTGAAAAGAGCTCAGCGACTGTTGAGCAACCAGGTTCGATGTGGCAAAGCCTGGGATGTCAACGGACTCTCCCCTGGTTGCTTTGATTGGGGCTACCATATGAAAGATGAGCACTTTTTCGGGGTAACACGGTGTTTCACACGGTAACCCCCCAGGGTCATCCACTGTATGCTGTCCCCAACCAGGCGTCGGCCAGCGGCATTTTCTGGGAGCAGGCCTTGGCGTTGAAGGCGGGATGGGGCAGGGCAGCCACTGACAGATCAGAAGCCGACAGCGAAGTCTGGGAAGCCTGAGAATATCCAAAGAGATCTTTCAAAAGAATATGACATATATATATATATTTATTCATTATAACATTATATAAAACAGTAATTTAATAGCAGGACTATGTAAAAGTACAATGTTAGATGATGTCAGATGATGTCAGATGTACGATGTACTGTATCATTATCACCTGTATTGCAGCCCACTGAAGTTCTTAACACCTGCCCAGGCCGAGATCGCCCAGAATTTGCAGCACCTCGGGCTCCGCAAATCAGGTGAGTCTGCGGCATGTGTGCTGGTTGACCTGTGTGGCTTGGGGTAAATTGAGATCGATTGAAAGAATCCAAATTGCTGAACAAGCCAACTACATCCAACATCATCCAACTACTGTATCATTGTTGACCGTGGCTTGACACAGGAACCATCAGGAACCCTTGGGGTCAAGAGTAATCGAGCGACGCTAGCAACAGGCAGACGCCAGAGCAGGTGACGCCACAAGGTCCTCGAAGAGTCCTGCAGGCGTGGCACGACAGCCGCCCAGGTCGTCCAGCAGTGATCAATGATCCACACCGTGGAATCCGTTGGACACTAGAGGAACTCAGACGAACCATGATGAACCATGATGAGCCTAGAGTTTAACGTAGGCGGAGTTGTTTGGAAACGACGAGCGTTTCCAATTGACTGAAGAAATGTTGATGCGATTTGTAGAATATTTTTAGAAACATGCCATAGCAAAAAGAAAGGTCAACAGCAACAGAAGTCTCATCTAGCCGTGACAACAGTGACCATGACGAACTCTCCGGAGAGGCTCTCAGGCTGCAAGATGGCCTGCCAGCCTCGTCACAGGCTTCCATGATCTTCATGGGAGTGGGATGGGACAGGAATTCTCAGTGGAGTCAGCTGCACAACTAGTGATTTTGTATGCCTTTGTACCCCAAAGATCAACAGCATCCCTGGGTTTGATATGGATTGGATTGACATGGCCTATGGTTTGATGAATTTTGATATATTTTGATGAATTTGAGTAGTACTCAGTAGGAGGTGGACGTGTTTGACTACCCTTGACGAGGAAGAGCAGAAGTTGTTTGACTTCTTCAGCGAACCTGCAGCCTTCGGCCTGGGGCCTGGCGAGACACAGTGCTATTAACCAAGAACAGTGATTTCCCACATAGTCACATAGTCAGAACATCTGCTTGCACAAGCTGGTGCCTTCTGGAATAACATATATGTACGCATGAATATTGCATAGACATCTTAGATAATCTTACATGCTCTCCTAGTAGTCTCCACCGCAGAAGTCTGCAGCAGTCCATGTCTTGACAATCCTGCTCGCGTCAAGCCCAGGTCATCAAATGCATTGACTGGTGGCAGTGCTTAAAACGCGATGGATTATATTGCACGCTCGGCGTGGAAAAAGAAGCGGCAGCCGTGTCATTTTGGACCGCTGATGACTGCTGAGTACTGAAGCTTTTTGTTTTGGCAGTTTTTGTGGGATGAACATAGGCGCACCACACACCATGGAATATTATACTGGATATAACCTGGATATATCTATATATATGGTGCACAATGTGGCCAACTTATGAACTCCACATACTTGTAACTTGTAATGCAGTAGTCATATATTATGCAGTATTTGAATGTATTTGACATGTGAATGAATGAAATACATATAATTCACGGATCTTTATATACATACATACACACACACATACATCACATACATCAGGAGGAAGAAAGTTTTTTCCCGTTTAGCGTCTTATAAACATCATGATCCTCAGCCGCGGATCAATTCTCCTCATTTCGCGTGGCCTGCATGGCAGATCGTATTTCAAGTCGGAATAATTAAAACTCTTTTAAAGCAAACCAGCTGATCCGCGATCCGCCATGTGATTCATATGAAGCTGTCAGGAGTCTAAGGGGAAAGGCTGCAGCAGCTAGTCAAGAGGAAAAACTTTTGTCCTTCTGTTATATATATATAAAACACATTACATACATATTATATATACATATATATGTATGGGTGTGTACAGCATGTAAGTGTCGTGTATGATGAAAGAAGAGGCTTCCTACCCAAATGATTCAGTTGGTCTAGACTAATTACATCTAATTACAACAGTTAGGCGTCATGGTGGATGTGTATGTAGTTAGGTTAGATGGGGTTATATAACAGTTTAAACCTGGGGTCCCGGGGTCCCCTGGGGGGGCCTTTCTATTGCATATATATGCATATATCATATATATCTATATCATTCTATATCGATGGCTATCATAGCATTGCGTTTTTCCCAGGCAGCTATGCACACTTTGTCCCACATGCGGTTTTCCCAGGTGAAGTTGGAGATCCACGAGTGGCAGGCAGCTATTCAGCTTCATAAACTTGTCGAGCTCACTTTCCCAATCCGCAACCTGGCGGTCCAGTTTATACAGTATGGATGTGACATGATGTGAATCTGTGTGTATTCTGTATATTGAATGTAAAATGTGATTAAATGTATATATATAAGTATATGCCAACATTTGCATCCATTTGAGGTGGATTGATGGGGTGGTTGTCATGCACGTGTTTTCTTATGTTCCTTTTCGAACAGGCCGAGAAGACCCGACTGTCAAAGCGTCGGCCATCAGTGGCACTCTTACAGGACTTCGGAAATACTCAGTTGGTTGATGCTGGTTGGTTTTGGGGGAAATTACACCCAAAACTCCTGGAACACATTGGAACCATGGATTATTACTGATGATTTTTGGCCTCAAAGTCCATCACCAGGACTTGGAGGATGCACCAGTGGTTGCAGCACCCAGCGAGGAGGAAGTCGCTATGGCTTGGCGTCCCAAGGACTGACATCACGGGCACCACCTTGGGAGTTTCCCATGTGACTATCCATGTGATTATTCTTCTGATTGTCACCTGACACACAATGTTTGTATCATTTATATCATTTATATTACTGTTTCCCACTGTCAACTAACTTGTACCTGTTCCAATGTGAACTACGCGCAGTTGAACCAGGTGACTGAACGGCATGCAGCATGCATGAGTTCGCCTCGCCGTTCAGGAAAATGCCTCTGGAAGCAGCAGCAGCGAGAACTTTTTGACAAGAGGCCATGCGTGGGTGTGGCTACAGTTTTTAGGCAAAATATGGTTGCTGCAATATAATTAGTGGAGGTGTATAACTTATATTATATTGGTCCTGTCCGCGTGCGTGAACATTTCTCATGGGACTGATACTTAGTTACTTTGTGCGAGAGGTTTCCTTGTGATGTGTTCAGAACAAAGAAAACTCAGGCAGAGCGACAGGATGCTCACATTTTTTGAAGAGAGTTCATGTACATTGGATTTGTTGTTCCCCCCTTCACGGCGTAGAAGTCAACTAGTTCGCAGGTGATCCTGAAAGTCAAGGGCGGTGGACTGTGCCGCCAAGACTTCCCTCTGCCCTGAAGTCAGTGCTTGTCATGGTAGCAGGAGTGGCTTTAAATTGCTGTTCTTCTTGAACCCTAGCCAGGATGATGGTCTTACTGTATATGGCCCCCAAGTGACTTTCATATGGGGATAGGTGGCTCCACCATCAATCCAAATAAGTACTCCATATCCCATCATTCTGATAGGTTAAGACTTGGTTCAGACCACCTTGGATTGGTGGCTCAACCCAAAGGCCTATCAATTTTGTGCTTCAGGTCGATCGTGCTACTCCTCCGCGGACACCTCCAAGGAATGGTGCGGAGATGGTGGAGAAAGAAGAGGCCGGTAGAACTGGATTGCTGATGATTGCTGCAGAAGAAACGGGTGGTGTCCTGCAAAACGTTCCCTTGAGCTGAGAGAGAAAGTGGCAGAGCTTGTGACCGCAGAATCAGTAGATTTTTACAATTTTTGGATGTTTTTGGGACAGAATCCTAGGGGAGTCCTCGTCATTCTGGGAAGCTTGGAATGATTCATCAGCTCTCGCTGCAAAGCTTCTCAAAGCTTTGAGCTGCACATGGCGGGGGTCACAGGAAGGAATGTTGTTTAGAATTTTGACACCTTTATGGATCCTTTTGGTGTCAGATGATGATCATGATTTTTCCTCCCGCCTCGTTTCCACCAAAGCTCGACAGATTTGTTCCAAGATTTCCAAGCAGGTTGAAGCAAGAGACTTCCGCAGCAACGAGCTGCGGCCACATGTGATGCGGAGCTCCAGCGTCTTGGACTCAGGGTGGGCTGAAGTTGAAACTGCGGGAAAAAAACTTGAAATCTTAGAACTGATTCAAACTGTAAAAGTTAAAAAGACCAGTTGAATGAAAATGGTCAATAGATGACAAAGATATACAGAGATTGTGATGTCAATGCCTTGTTTTCGCCGTCGCAGCCAAACTGTCAAGAAATCGAACCTCATTAATTAGTGATTTCTTCGTTTTGCAGGGACCACGTGCTGCAAGTGTGGGTCATAGGCCTGAGTATGTGGCAGCTTTCGATGTAGCTATGGCTCATGGCAAGAGTTGTGACGAGTCGGAGAAATTCTGTTGCAATGTCGCCTTTGGTGTCTACTACTTAC
This sequence comes from Cladocopium goreaui, assembly GCA_947184155.2. Lineage (NCBI taxonomy): Eukaryota > Dinophyceae > Suessiales > Symbiodiniaceae > Cladocopium > Cladocopium goreaui. The sequence continues at coordinate 10,301 of CAMXCT020004053.1, read as the reverse complement.
GACCGACGAAATCAAATCTACATCAGACATTCTTTTTCGCGCTTCTGGCAACTTTGGGTCTATTGATATAATATAACCTACTCTACACATCAATATACATACACATACATGTTATTCATTTACCAGCGGTTTTACGCCATTCTGCGCCAGATACTCACCATCACCCAGACCAAAGCCAGAGGACTTGCTTATTGCAGTGCTGGGAAACACTCCCGTTGACAGCCTGCCCCAACGAAAAGACGGCGTTTGACCAGTTGTGCGGGTCTCCTGTTTTGGGAAGCCGGCAGGACCTGCCTTGTTATGGCCTTGATGCTGAATTGAAAGCGAAGGCCCATCATGACAGTCTGATGCAAGCTCTGGTTGCCGCTGTGCACCGCTAGAAAAGATTGGAAAAGTATGCGAAACTGGTACAATACTATTCCATGCTATTGATTACATACTATTGCAATATATTACAATATATTGTTTTTTTTTAAATAATATACTATTACTATCTATTACTATCGGACTCTTCTGACCTCAACCCAGGTGCAGTGATCAAGAGTAGCCAGCTCCACGAATCTGCGTAGTTCCAGGCTGCAGCGAAATACAGTCACGCTGCCGAAGAAGCTGCTGCGAACTGGGTTCAGGCCGCTGGCGCATGTGACAGATAGGTCGCAAGAAGCTTATTTGCAGTGTCAATCCTACCAGTATCGCATCAGCAATCAGTATAGTAATATGAATGTATAATCAAGTATTTGTTAGTCATGCATACACTATTCAAAACTACCATGCATATACTATAGTAAGTATACTATATAATATACCGTTACATATATATATATATATTATGCTATTATACACTGGTATGTCTATAGCAGCCCACCATTTTGAATACGTCTTTGAATGTGCAAAGCTCCACTTGAATTGCCCTTGGCCAGGCTGTGACTGGCCACAATTTTCAAGTTGACTTTGGCACGACTCTCCGCCAGCAAAGCCCAGGATCAGCGGATTTCGGCGCCGGTCATTGCAATGACAACATATGGTATTTACTTATTATTCATTAATATTCAATTAATATTCATTCTTGATATTTGTTGATATCATTTTCTGAATTTTCAGAGATGTGATTGAGAATCAGTCTCTGGACTCTGGACATTTCAGGAGGCTTTTTGTAATTACAGATGTTCATCATATCGATTTCTTGACTCTTTTGCTGTAACGTTTAGGCTCAAGCTATCGAATTATTTCATGAGATGTGAGGAGTTTCGCCAGTAGAGTCCTGCTCATTATATGAAGAAGGCTCTGAAATTGTGCTTGGTGTTCATTGTTGCTTCTGAGGAGTGTTTTGACAACTGCATTTCTGAGGACGAAGTGCAGCTCTTGCAAGTTGGATTTCATGACGGGCAGGCGTTCATTCCAGGTCTGCACACGAACGTGCACTTCGTGGGCCAAACGCTGGAAGATGCCCAGGAGACTGCCAAGCTAGGCATGGGACAGGTGACAGATCAATTGACAGATGCTTTGGACACGGCGGACTTTCAACTTAAGTCGGCCACAGAAAAGTTCAACGCTTCTGTGCACGAGTTCTATGCAAGTGCCAAGATGGTAGACTCCGTGGCTCAGAACCTCACCAAGCTACAAAAACTCGTCAGTGACACCGTGGAGGACTTGATTCCCTGCTACAAAGCCGCTCTGGGCAATGTCCAAAGAGCTGTTGCAGCCGTAAGGACAATCTTGTCAACCGCGGGTCAGACGACGGAGGTCCGTGAAATCTTGGACGAATGGGAGGATGTCGCCATCGAAGGCTTCACGCAGCTTGCGGATGCCGCGGAGGAAATGGGCCGCAATGTCGAGAATTCCGCTTCGACCAAGGTCCGTGAGGCCGTGGAGATCATGGACTCCAAAACCCAGCAGGCGGTGGAAATCTCCAAGGACTTGAGGGCAGTGCTGGATGAAGGGATGGCCTTCTTTGCCAAGTCGCTGGTGCCAAAGCTGTCGCTGGCCTTGGGAGGTGAAGAACTTGATTCAGCTGTGGAGAAGATTGGGGGCCTCGACCGCACAGCAGATAGAGTCTTTGGAAACTTGGAGGCGCTCCTGAATGTGATGAACACTGAATTGCCCAAATGCGGTGAAACGGTGGATTACTAACAGCACGTTGGCGACATGGCAAAGAAGAAAGGCTTTTGGGCGCGCATCTTTGGAGGAGTATGAGGAATGTTTGGACGCTGAAAGTTCTGAGAGACTAGGTCACTTTCCACTCCTGATGCCAAACGTCAGCAGGAAGCAGGCAAGCACTATGCGTCAGCTCTCAAACTCACCTTTTTTTCAGAATAAGCGGCTCATATTAGCACATATATTAGCACGCTTGGGTTTGCCTGCACTCTTACAGTACACTACTTAGATCCTTGGAAGACTTTCAGGTTGTTTCACCCAGATCCATACACTGTACCATACACATTCCATACACCACGACGGCTGAGCTGGAGTAAAATCGACCAGGAAGTGACATGAAGTGGCAGCATAGCAACATGATGCAACATGTACTTTTAGACTCTTTTATAGACATTTTTAGACATTTTTAGACATTTGATGGGTTCCAAAGGATTCCAAAGCATCCCTTCCCATGGGAAACTGGCAATGCCTTGATCCTTGATCCAAGGCTCAGGCGCAATCCTGTGCGATCTCATCAACTGCATTCGACCCCGCAGCATCGGCAAGGCCATCGCTTTTGCCGTCAGGCTTTCAGAAAATATGTTTTCACGACATTAAATACATTAATTATCGTTAACATTCGTTAGTTATTCTCATTCATACGTATACAATATCATTTGTCTATTTATGCAGGTTCGCATGGATACTGTGGTCTTTATTCATTGATTCGTATACCGTATAACCATCTTGGCCTTGGTGATTAGTCACATTGAGTCAGCTCACGTAGTTGAATGTGCACCAAGTTGGTTTCATCGCGATGGCTTGAAGCTGCTTTATTCATCTTTATTCATTATTCATGCTGCCTTGCCGAGGTGAACGCACCAGGGATGCCCTTCAAAGAACGCTGTGGCCTCAGAAGTTCTGCGGAGAGAAATTTCAGTGACCGGCTGAACGCAGCCTACAGCGGCGCGTGTGCTAAGGAGAGAACATTTGCAATTTTCTTCGGGCATGTCGTTCATTTGGAGTACAGGACGGATTTGGGAGTATACTATGAAATCTACCGTAGCTTGCAAGTGCGAGGGTATGTAGAATATAATATGTACCTGGACCTTCCAAAGTACAGAAAATTCTGTACGATTGGGATTTCTGCATTTTTGGGCCGGTTGAAACGTTTAATCTTAAATGTAAACGGTTTCAACAAAAAGTGAACTCTTTACAGCAGTTCTGACTGCCACCTTAGATATGGCACGGGTGGTTAAAATATCTTGCCGCAATGGGTCCCTCATAATGTACCGATTGGAACTGCTGGTGATAATGTCCATGCTTTCCTAAATTTGCAGAGTTTGTGTTGGTGATTGGAGCCCGCAAAGATTCAAAGCCTCAAACATGCAGGAATACTAAGCTATATTTGAAAATACTTAGTTTGAAGCATGCTTAGTTTGCAGAAATAACAGTTTTCATTCCAACAAGCTGCGATTTGATGCGATTTGTCACATGCATGAACCGCAGCAGTTAAGAAATCCCGATTTGCGTACTTTTGCGGATATTTGCGTATTTTTGCGGGAAATTTGCGTACTTTTTGCGGGAAAACTGTCGACATTTTTATTGAATTCAGAGCAGTTTTGGAACTTCCTGCAGGCATTTCTTCAAAAAAAACATGGGCGTTCTGTTTTTTTTTACAAATTAGACAAAAACAGGCTGTTTCAATTCAATGGCTATAGCGGTCTGGTGTCTCCCATCCAGCAAAGATTGCTTTTAGCGTGGCACCAAAGCCTTCTTTGAGCAACTTAATTATTTTGTCATATTCTTCACCAATCTTCACCAACCGGTAGATTTGTTTTTCTTTCCGTCTGCTAAGCAGGTCCACTTTGTTTGTCAACATGCAGAAACTCCCATCTAGCATGCCAAGATACGTCAAGTCAGCTTCATTCTTGCAATTTCATGTTGTTCTAGTGTGTTTCTGAACGATTGGTCCAATTTGAACTATTTGCGGCATTTGCGGTTTTTTGCGGTCATTTGCGGCCAAAAGCCCAAAAGTACAGAAATTATTGAACTTTGGAAGGTCTAGGTATGAATATTTTAAATTTGATCAGTAGCCTGTTTTGAAGCTTGGATCAAACTGTTCGAGAAAGACCAGATTTTCCAATCCGAAAATGCCTTTTTGAGAGACTGTTGTACGTTCAAAATAGTATGAAATATTTATATTAAACATATTTTGTCATGCTGAACCAGTGTTTAGGAGTATGCGCTCTTCTCCACAGATGACTTGTACGAAGAGCAAAGCCCTCAAGCACAGCTTGAAGAACTCAGGTCTTGGAAACCTCGAGGGGCATGAAGTGGAATGGATATCAAGTGGAATGATACAGTATGAAATAAAAGTCCAACAGGCTCCTCCGTTTCTTTTAATACGCAGTTAGGTGTGTTCGAAGACATGAGAGTGCAGTTAGTTACCCATACTGGTACAAGGCCCTGAAGGCAATGGCAATGTTCAATCCTTTGATCATTGACCCTGGATGAACCCAGCTCAGGAAGAACTTGATGTCTGTGGTCAACTGCCTTCATGCCTTGGGTGCCATCCTCAGTTGGCTGCCGAGTGTGTTTCACACTGCAATTTCGGATTTTCAGGATTTGGGAAGGCATGGAGACATCTACTTTTGGCGATTTTTTGGCTATTCTGCAGGTGGTGCCATCCAGCGATCCGTGCCTGAATTCCCAGGCAGGCAAGTTGACGTGAAGATTGGCCAGGATCAGGAAGGTCTGCATTGGAGTTTGAGATTCCACGTTCCATGGCCATGAAATCCTTCAATATCCTACACAGTATATGCATGTATAATATAAATATATATGCCGTACATGCACAATGTATACTGTTTCCGTGTATCGGACATGCATGCATCGCATGTCTATATGATGAATTGCAGTATATATATATAAGTAATATTAATTAATGTATGGTTGATAGGACCTGGTTCATTTCACTAACCTTGGTGGCTGGGTGGACCCAAAGCTGAACTGTTGGGCTACAGAATCCATCACACTCAAGTCAACATTGCTTGGCCAATAACAGAGATATAGTCACACTCCCTGCCTCAAACTTCTCACACCTCAAGTGCATCTTCCTCAAAGTTAGTTCAATCTTTGTGCACATTGGCTATATATGCTATAGATACTGTATATCTATCATCCATTTCTTTCTTTTGGATACTTCGGCTTTGCCACAAACTCATAGAAACTTATGGAAACTCATCCCAGCCAAGTTGAGAGGTCCCCATTTGGGTGTGCCGGATACCTCCAACACGAAGCGCGATTTCAAACGAGATCTTGGGCCGGTCTCACAAACTGGAGGAGAGGCTGATGCCAGATGCATCCAGATGCTATGGCTGCTATGAGGTATTGATGTAGCCTGATGTAGCCTGAAAATTCCCGAAAACCAATATGACATTATGGAACCCCAAGAATGGGTTGCTCCGGGACACGGTTTTCCTATTGGAAATAGCATCCCTTCCATGCTGGATAGGACCAATCGGAGATCCACTTTTGCCATGGGATATTTTCTAGATCTGAAATCAAAATATGATGTCCTGGAACCTGAATGACCCTTCTGACCCATAAAATGGGGGTCTAATGGGGGTCTAGCCATGCAAAATGGAGGTTATTTGGGTTCCAGGGGAGTATGTCACGTGGTCTTGTTTCTGTAGAAGTCAAGTTGCCACCTGACCCAGGACTCCGAGGTCCGCTAGAGAGATCACATTTGGACGTCGTCTCCAATGCCAACGTGCCCGGGGGGAACTGGAGGAAACGGGATGTAGATCATTCAAAACTTGCCAAAAAAAACGTCCAATGTCTATCCACAAGCACACACAAACAAATAGAATCAAATAGAGATATGCAGATATATGCAGTGCAATCTGAAGTATGGTATGGTATGGGGAATGATTTCCCGAATAATCTCGTAGTTCTGCACATAGTCAAACGCTGATGAAATCACTGAAAAAAGGTGGATGAATGCAGCCGGAGCACCGTAAAAATGACCAGAGATTTGTCGCATGGCCTACCAGGTGAGAGGTGGTGGTTGCTGATGCTGATGACATTTTAGAGGTGAGCCCTCAGGTTGCCACCGTTTTTTTCAAAACTAAAATGTAAAAGACTTGCACGACCATCGAATTTCCCAGAAACATCATCAATCTTAGAGTCTGACCCATGGGCAAGCTTGATGATCTTCATGCAGACCTCAGAAATCTCAGAAGAAAAATGTATGCTGCCTATGCTTCGGAGCCTGCAATGATGGCCGTGCAGCCTTGCTTCCAAGCAGCTACTGCAGCTTGGAGCAGTCGAAACTTCGTAATTCAAGAGCTTTGGTGCATGAGATGTATGATTTGCACACGAGGCCAAAAAAATCATGGCTGGCTGCCACTAGAAGATTGGCTCGTGCAGCCCCTCGATTATCATGCTTCTCCATACTATACAGTCCCGCTTGACCGGTCATTGTGCATCCGAGAACTGGTTGCAAAAATGATCCAAATTAGTTTCTTTCGCAATCTTTTGTGCTGAGGTGCCATGCAGGTGAGATGCACTTTCAATTTCCGACCTTACTTTGATACTGTATCTTCTGATACATTTTGATGAATTGTGTGTTTCAGGCAAAGTTCTCTCACTCCAGCAAGGTTTCTACAGGTGCACGGTTGATGACTCAAAAATTCGATGCCTGCAAAACGAGAAGTGCCGACCAAGCAGCTTTCAAGGAACCAAGCCATGGAGTCATGCATGGAACACTGAAGAAGCACAACCCATGTCTTGTTCTTGACTGATGGATTGGCGGGGAGCCTCATGGTTCGTCCATGGAGGGCTTACTTGATATGGCTGTTTGTGAGAGAGGAGCTGCATGTGCTCAGCCTTTGCAGAATACACCTGTTCAACTCTATTACATGCTTGGTATGCGGCTCGCAGTTGTAGCTTTAGCATGCGATAGCATGCTTTAGTAAAGTGAGGTTGCAGAATGAACCACATGCAGCAAGTGCATAGCATAGTCGCAACATAGCAATGAAAGATGCGCGCAAAGAGAACTGCAAGCGGCACAAATCCATGTTGCTACCTTCCTAGTTACACAGTACACACAAAATATATCATGTAAAGCAGAGCAATGAACATCAGGGTTTGGCATGGTTGGGCATGGTTGGGCATGGCTTGACACTGTTTGGCAAAGTGTGCACAAATATGCACAAATGGTATTCACTAATAATTAATGCCTTGTGCATAGCAATATACAGAACAAACACGTGGCACACTTGGCTTCCTCTGATTTCGGCATGGGCGGATCGCTGGCAACCGAAACCAGGCCAATCCTTCCAGATTGTGCAATGTGAGGCAACGCGAGGTGTTTCAAGACCTGGAACCCGCTCCAATACAAGAGGAAAAAAACAACTACTCTTCTATAATCTAACGTGTCTTTTTTTTGGAGGTCAAAAAAAAATGCTGTACAGGTTAGTTTTTCTTGCTGTTTTGACGATTACAGCCGAATACACGTTAGCGTCTCCATGACTTGCATGAGAAGCATGTTGGCATGTGGACATGTAAGAAAAAACGATCCCACAATATATACATATATCTTTATCCACACATTAATACACGTGTCTTTTCCATAATCTAACGAGTATTTTTTTTGGAGTTGACAAAAAAATCAATACAATTTGTGTTCCTTGCCGTTTTGACGAGATACAACTTTTCAGGAAATAAGGAAAACAAGGTGAGACAAGGAATTCAGACATGTGCCGCACTCCCCAGACAAGGTACAGGTTAGTAACGCTTTGGAGCAGTTGGTGTGTCACAAGAGATTCTAACATAAAATACATGTTAGTAGTACCAGCTGCAAATCGTTGATTTGAGAATACAATATCTATGTTAGCTAATGAGTGGTCTTTCCTATTTTGGGTTGAGAAGTTTCGGATTCTATTGCAACAAGATCTGAACACACAAACCTCAAGCAGATCACAAGGTACAGGTTAAGGGGATCATGGTGGTTTGCTATTTTGGGATTGTCTTCAATAGATTTTCACAACTAGATCACTGGTCTCGTTGTGGGTCTCCCCCTTTGTGAAGCCAAAAGGCATCACAAATCAACAATTTTAAATAGAAACTTTATACAAGAAAAAAATGATAGATTTCCAAATTGTTGGTTTGGAAGCTTGGGATTCTGTTGCAACAAGATCTGAACACACAAACCTCAAGCAGATCACAAGGTACAGGTTAAGGGGATCATGGTGGTTTGCTATTTTGGGATTGTCTTCAATAGATCTTCACAATTAGATCACTGGTCTCTTTGTGGGTCTCCCCCTTTGTGAAGCCAAAAGGCATCACAAATCAACAATTTTAAATAGGAACTTTATACACGAAAAAAATGATAGATGTTCAACTTGTTGGTTTGGAAGCGTGGGATTCTGTTGCAACAAGATCTGAACACACAAATCTCAAACAGATCACAGGGTACAGGTTAAGGGGATCATGGTGGTTTGCTATTTTGGGATTGTCTTCAATAGATCTTCACAACTAGATCACTGGTTTGTGGGTCTCCCCCTTTGTGAAGCCAAAAGGCATCACAAATCAACAATTTTCAATAGGAACTTTATACAAGAAAAAAATGATAGATTTTCAAATTGTTGGTTTGGAAGCTTGGGATTCTGTTGCAACAAGATCTGAACACACAAACCTCAAACAGATCACAAGGTACAGGTTAAGGGGATCATGGTGGTTTGCTATTTTGGGATTGTTTTCAATAGATCTTCACAACTAGATCACTGGTCTCTTTGTGGGTCTCCCCCTTTGTGAAGCCAAAAGGCATCACAAATCAACAATTTTAAATAGAAACTTTATACACGAAAAAAATGATAGATTTTCAAATTGTTGGTTTGGAAGCTTGGGATTCTGTTGCAACAAGATCTGAACACACAAACCTCAAGCAGATCACAAGGTACAGGTTAAGGGGATCATGGTGGTTTGCTATTTTGGGATTGTCTTCAATAGATTTTCACAACTAGATCACTGGTCTCGTTGTGGGTCTCCCTCCCCCTTTGTGAAGCCAAAAGGCATCACAAATCAACAATTTTAAATAGAAACTTTATACACGAAAAAAATGATAGATTTTCAACTTGTTAGTTTGGAAGCGTGGGATTCTGTTGCAACAAGATCTGAACACACAAATCTCAAACAGATCACAAGGTACAGGTTAAGGGGATCATGGTGGTTTGCTATTTTGGGATTGTCTTCAATAGATCTTCACAACTAGATCACTGGTTTGTGGGTCTCCCCCTTTGTGAAGCCAAAAGGCATCACAAATCAACAATTTTAAATAGGAACTTTATACACGAAAAAAATGATAGATTTTCAACTTGTTGGTTTGGAAGCTTGGGATTCTGTTGCAACAAGATCTGAACACACAAACCTCAAGCAGATCACAAGGTACAGGTTAAGGGGATCATGGTGGTTTGCTATTTTGGGATTGTCTTCAATAGATTTTCACAGCTAGATCACTGGTCTCGTTGTGGGTCTCCCCCTTTGTGAAGCCAAAAGGCATCACAAATCAACAATTTTAAATAGAAACTTTATACAAGAAAAAAAAAAGATAGATTTTCAAATTGTTGGTTTGGAAGCTTGGGATTCTGCTGCAACAAGATCTGAACACACAAACCTCAAACAGACCACAAGGTACAGGTTAAGGGGATCATGGTGGTTTGCTATTTTGGGATTGTCTTCAATAGATCTTCACAATTAGATCACTGGTCTCTTTGTGGGTCTCCCCCTTTGTGAAGCCAAAAGCCATCACACATCAACAATTTTAAATAGGAACTTTATACACGAAAAGAATGATAGATTTTCAACTTGTTAGTTTGGAAGCGTGGGATTCTGTTGCAACAAGATCTGAACACACAAATCTCAAACAGATCACAAGGTACAGGTTAAGGGGATCATGGTGGTTTGCTATTTTGGGATTGTCTTCAATAGATCTTCACAACTAGATCACTGGTTTGTGGGTCTCCCCCTTTGTGAAGCCAAAAGGCATCACAAATCAACAATTTTCAATAGGAACTTTATACAAGAAAAAAATGATAGATTTTCAAATTGTTGGTTTGGAAGCTTGGGATTCTGTTGCAACAAGATCTGAACACACAAACCTC
>CAMXCT020004052.1:0-47164 GCA_947184155.2 Cladocopium goreaui | reverse complement strand
GACCGCCGCGTTATCCATGTTCAGTTGCCTACTGACATTGGTTTGCCTCCTTACTTGGTTGGTTTGTGCACTCGTTCCGTTTATGGACTTGCGGACGCACCACGTAGATGGTGGAACCGCCTTGACAAATTTCTGATTTCGCTTGGTATTCAACCAACAAGAGCTGACAGGTGTACATATGTATGCTATGATGGTGCTTTCAAGGAGCCAAAACAGGTTAGCTTTGCTGACTCTGAGGCAACAGAACCAGCACCTGTGACATACTACGTAAGCTCACAAGACAGTGAGGAAACGCGTGATGAATCCTCCGACATTGCTGAGGAAGTTCATAAGTCTCTTTTGGTTGAAGAAAGAGTGTTTTCAGCTTGCTATCAACAAACCCAAACATGGAAACAGAGGAAAGAGTTCAAGGAGAAGAAGGTTGAAGATTGTGCTTGGACTCCTGTTGTTGATGAAACTTTGTTGAAGTTTTTGGAATCTGTTGAACACAAGTCTGGTTGGTATCCTTTTGAAAATGGTCATGCTCAAGTTGCCTATCGTGCAAAAGCCTTGAGAACTCCTGATTCACATTATGATCGAAAGAAGTTTCACTTGAGAACTTCTATTGTGAAGAGGAAAGGAGTTTGGTGGTTGCTTGAGATGAATCATGACATGAACAAGGACAATGTTTCCACAAGTCTGGAAGAAGAAGCTGAAGTACTTGTTTCAGTCTTCTTACCTTCAGAGCGTACTTATCTTGCCACGACACCACAGTTAACACCAGAGATTGTTGAACAACTCTTGGAACACTTCATGGACCCTGTGAATGGCAGTAATGCCAAGGGAAGAAAACCTATTGGCATGTGTTGTTTGCATGTTGACGACTTGTTCATTACAGGAACTCCAGAGTTTCTGGAGAAGTTCAAGAAAGTTGTCAAGTCACAATTCAAGATTGGTCATGAAGATGTGAATGATTTGATGTTCACTGGTCAACGTGTGAAATGGATCATTGATGAGAAGACCAAGAAGAAATCACACATCACTGTTAAACAATCACTTTGTGTCAGTGAACTTACTGAGGTTGTCATACCAAAAGGTTTGAAGGATGAAGACAAATGTGACAAGGATCTTCACACTGCCTATAGATCACTCTTAGGTAGTATCAACTGCTTCCCCCACCATAGGTGATTGCAAAACGCTGAACAAACTTTGCAGGCAAATTGTAGGTGACCCGATAGAACTTATGTTCTGGCCACTGCAAGGTGATCCTAGATTAGTTGCAATGCCAGATGCAGCGTTTAGGAACAACAGCGACAAATCCTCACAGCGCGCAATGGTTATTTTCATGGCTGAACCGAGAAAGGAAAAGAGCAAAAACACCAGAGGTTCTCTTATTTTCTTTGAATCAACCAAAATCAAACGTACCACGTTGAGCACAACTGTTGCAGAGTTGTATGCACTCATGAAGTGTTATGGTACATGTCAAATGTTGAGAGGACTGATCAAGGACATCACTGGACTTTCAAGTGAGATTCATATGAGGACTGATGCAAACAATCTTGTGACTACTGCCAGCACTACTCATGTTCCTGAACAACAAGAGACCATTCATATGATTCAGATGCTTAGGAAAGAAGCATGTTCAGGTTCCATTGCTGACTTGTCACATATCAGAACTCAATGGTGTTTAGCCGATTGTTTGACCAAGAAATCTGCCAATCCTCAGAATCTTATCGATGCTGTTCGACAAGGTGTTCTTAAGGAAGTTGATGCTCATCCACCATTCAGATCATTACTGGAACACAAGGCTTACCTCAGGTCATGGTTGCCAACAGTTTGCAGTCATGTTGATTTCAGACATGATGTATTTCTGTTAGGTGACACCTTGAGGGATTCTTGACTATTTTTTTGAATTTGTGCCTGCGGCTCAAGAGGCAGAGTCTCGAGGATCGCACTGTTTCTTCAACATGTCGAGCTCTAGCCGGTGGAACAGGGCCTCAGCCGCATCATCTAGTGATCAGGCACAATCGAACACTCGAGGTCAAGAACATCAAGGCTATGATTTTAGCGAAGACATTCAGCTGATGGATATGCTCTGAGAAGATCAGAGGAAATCCCAGCTGACAAATTTCGAACACCATCGACATTGCCCAACGAGGATCATTTATCATTTTGCTATGATTACAGGCGCCAAACCGATTGGTTTCAGGCTCACGAGAAAGTGAGGAAGAAGAGAGAGCGCAATTTACATACATTGATGGGTCCACACAACATGAGACCAACTGACAGACATGAAATGTTCATGGACGCAATAGCTTGGATTTTGCACTGGGGAACTAGTCATGGAGAATTTGATGAATCTTTGAAATGGACTTCAAGTTTTCTGAAGTATCTCTGTGGCTTTACAACTCAGGCAGAAGAAAACTGGTTTGATGAACGATGCAATGATTTCCACGTGGACATGACTAGCTCATCAAGGAGAAGTTATTATATGTCATGTAGCAAGAGGCTATCCAATGTGTTGAGACATTGCAGAGACAAAACGTTATTCACTGCCAGTGGAGCTATGAACATTTCCTTACTGTTTGATCAGATGCAAGGAGACAATCCAAAGGAATATCACATGTCTGGAGCAGATTTTGCTGCTATGTTACTGTGTAATCCAAAACAACGTTTCTTTGTTGAGATCTCCATGAGATGGCAGTGGTACCCATATAGCCCAATGGCAGAGTATCCATTCGACGTTCGTCTTGGTGCTTTTCAAGGACATAGCAACCAAGTTGTCGATCCCACTGTGGCACACCACCAACTGACATATGATGAGGCTATGAGTTTGGCTGGATTTTTCATGTCACTGATTACATGAATTTAGATTCCATTCAACAATCAGGCCTGAAGACCTTTGTGAAAGGAAGTGGAAAAGGCAGAAGGGATGCAGTTCACTTCATGTACCACAATGACAATGGTCAGGGCTACATAAGGATGGCAGAGGGCACGAAGCCTCCAAGAAACTATAGGCGACCAGTGTACCTCGTGTTGGATCCAAGTTTTATTGTGGACAACCAACTCTATCTGACAAAGAATGGTGTCATTTTATTTCATGGTGACATTCCTTTCCAGTACCTCCATGTCAAGGAACAACTCCCTACCATTGCATGTAACGTTGTTCATCAAGGACGTGGCCATTCTCTACCTCCATCGGTTACAGGTGGTTCATGGCACACCAACACAACATGGAACCATGTCATGAAGGAGAAAGGTACAACATTTATTCCTGGACAAGACATTCCTGAGGAAGTCAGAATCACAGCATGGGAGTTCATGGGTCAGCAAGTTCCACAAAACTATGGAAGATTAGTTTTTGGTACACCACTATGCAACGAGAATGACTTTGACCCGATTGTGGAATCAATCTATGGTGCAGCAGCAGAAGGCTCTCGAGAAAGAGAGGTATCTGCAGCAGAAGGCTCTCAAGAAAGAGAGGTATCTGCGCAGGCTGATGAACCCATGGAAAATCCATATGAACAGCCATCAAGAAGAGGACGCTCTCAAGAAAGAGAGGAACCTCAAGATGCATGGGAGCAACAACGCTCCTCATCAGGAAGTCCAGAATCACCACAACATGATGATCCTCAACAAGATGCTCAAGACAATCAACAAGAGGAGCCATCAGTGGACGTCCATGACGACCCAATGGGTGAAGAGGCTGTCAATCTCTGGGAAGCAGAAGATCCACCAGATGATATTGAAGACCCTGTGGTAGAACAGGCTACCAAAAGTTCAATTTCTGCATCGAATCCCTGGGTCCTGTATGAGGCAGGTATTGTCTGTGCAAGAGAAGAGAGCGGTGAACTCATCAAGAACTCCTCAGGAGAAAAAGTGATAGTTCTGCGTGAATGGAACCTACTACTCTCTTCACAAAAGATAGCACTTCGTAGACAATCGATCACTCGCTCAGATTGGGAAAAATTACCATGGACAGGACATCAATGCCTACTCTTCACAAGAGCTTGGGAAATTGGACGCATGTTGGCACACTTCCATAAGGAGCAAAATATTGAAGCCATGGAAGGTTATTTGAACTCTTGTCGACAATATTGGACAGACTGGATGCGAGGTCAAACTGCCCCAACAGGTTGGGAAGACAGACACAGTATCAACAGAGACGAATGGAGAGAGAAGTTCTTGCTATACGAAAGAGACTTAGCAATACAGAAGGACATGGAGTATCTCTCAGAAGCAGTCTTTGTCTTTTACACTAAGCATCTTGATCAGTTCATTAGAGAGAACAACAAACTCTGGGGAGATTTCTGCAGGAGAAAGAAGGACCGTGATGGTAACATTTTGGATGCACTGGAGTTGAACACACATGGGTATGACATGACTATTCAAGGAATTACAGTTCCCATGAACAAGAGAACAGTCATCCCAGAACCTGAACGGCATTTCTCGTTTTCCACAAAGATGATGATCATGGCAATCGATCTGTATGAAGATGAAGCACCTGCTAGCTTCAGCCATTTCACAGTTTTTGCTTTGAACAAGCTTCGACAATTTGTGGATAGCAGAAAGGAATTGACAGCTCAATCCTACAGATTCTTTGTTGAACATGCCTACAATCAATTCTTTCAGCATGAAGCATTCCATCAATCTGCAAGAGCAAGGACAAAGGTCAGGGAATGCGGTTCAGGTGACTTCCACACATCTACAAAGCTCGATGGCTACATCTGGGTAGCTGGAAAGGACAAGATCGCTCACATCCCAGGATCAGAGCAACAGAATGTGGACATGGAAGGTCACGATGATGATGATGCTGAAGATGATTTGGAGTTTTTGCCAAGACTACAAGTTTTTGTCAGGAAAGAGGAGGAAAAGGCATCAGGCTCTCAGGAAAGAGAGGAAGAAGGTGTATGCTCTCAAGAAAGAGAGGAAACACAACCACAACAAGAAAGTGAGGTATTACCTGATGCAAATCCTCGAAGAAATATGGAAGATCGACAGGGACTGTTCTTAGTCAGGCAACTCAAACCAGAGCA
Source organism: Cladocopium goreaui (assembly GCA_947184155.2). Lineage (NCBI taxonomy): Eukaryota > Dinophyceae > Suessiales > Symbiodiniaceae > Cladocopium > Cladocopium goreaui. The sequence continues at coordinate 42,149 of CAMXCT020004052.1, read as the reverse complement.
CAGACAGATCCTCCATGATATTACACTCCAAGGCCAAACAATCCTCACAGAAGATGATCTTGAAGGAAGTCGACCCCTTGAACGTGGTGACATAAGCTTCTTCTCATTATGGTTGATGATGTCGGCATTATCAGATGCTTCTTTTTCAACATTTATGGAGCAGTATGCACCTATGATGGGTTATGAGATCTCTTACGACAAGTACTATGAGTTCAAACTGGATATTGACAAAGTTCTCAAGGACAATGAACACCTTGGCGCAGAAAATTTCTTTGGAGCAGAGGATCCTCAGATGGTGGACGATGATCCAGACACTCCACTTCCAGATCTTCAAAGACCAGGCGCAGGTGATCCTGAGTACAAGCATACCATTGAAAGTTTGAACATTGAGGACAAACATATCATTTTGGAAACTGATGATGACAAATTGGTTGAGTGTACATTGAAATGGATCAGTATGTGCAATCAGAATGTTCAACGAAAGATCAAGGAAAGTTTTGTCAAACCAGAAGAAGGACAAGAGAAAGAAAAGGATGAAGAAGAGGAGATTGCTGTCGAAGAAAAAGAAGAAGAAAAAGACACACAGGAGCCACATGTCCCAGCTGAAGGCTCTTCAGAGAAAGAGGAATCAGCTCCACCTGAACGCTCCTCAGAAAAGGAGGAATCAGGGGAGAAGAAGACAGACATTCAAGATGATGAGACAGCTCCTGAAGTGAAACCTGCAGTTCGACTTTACTATGGTCAAGATATCACTGGAAACGAAGATGATTCAGTTTTTCGAAAATTGAAGGATTGTTTTTCAGATGGTTACCATGGTGAATGGGCAGGATTTTACAACAAAGGTTATCCAGCGTCTTCGAAGCATCGACATATGTTTTGGCATGTTAAGTACAGGAAGACCATGTCTCCACATCATGATTTTTGGTACCATCTTACAGATGACCAGTTGATGGTTGAGTACATTGCCAGACACAAGAATCAGGATCCACAACTAGAATTACAAGAACTTAATCAGCGCATTGAATATGGTTGTAGTGATCCAAGGATGCATCCTCTTCATCAAGACAAAGCAGAAAGATCCTCAAAAGAAGCAGAACAGAGGATTGATGACGATTTTGGAAATCTCACAAAGGTACTCCAAGATTACGTTGAGGAACACAAGGTCTTGCCTTACTGTATGATCTTGCATAGCTTGGCTTACAGGTACTTAGGTGGAGGCCTATCAGACCCAACGTACAAGGATGCTGAATTTCCATACAGATCCTCTCCACAGATAACAGCAATGTTTTGGAATTTGGGAAACTGGTGCAGAAACAGATTTGAAAAATGCCCGGTTCCAGAAAGATTTCAACAATTCATTCCACACATTGACTACACTATCGATGAGGATCATGAAAAATTTGATGAAACCAAATCACAGTTCAACAATTACTTCATCAATGTCATCAAGAACTTTGGAGGACATCTTTTCATGAATTGCGAGGCTGGTTCGTTGTATCCTCACAGAGAAAGACTCAACGAGGTTGACTTCAAAACTTGCTTCAATGACTATCATGACTTGATGGTGGCCGCTCGCCTTGGAAAGGATGGCTATATCAAGCAAATTGCTGGATATCACACAGATGACAACGACACACGAGTTCGACAAGTCTCATGGGCAATCTTTGAAGTATCTTGGGGAAAGACAAAGGATCGAGATACAGATGAGATTGTTGACTTGACAAGAGCTAGGATGAGAATGACACGTGTGTGCGTTTATCACGTCGGACAGAAGTATGCATCAGACTCTGCTGGGATTGTTGGTGAGTGCTTAGCTGTTATGGCTTTTGAGTGTGCCAGATATCAAATTGACTTCATCGCAGGTGATGGAAACAAGGCATGCTATTATAGCACACCAAAATCTCCAGGTGTCCCTACATATCAACACAGCCTTATCCAATTCTGGATTAACAGAATGGTAGGTGTTGCAACACAAGCCATGCGCAAGAATTTTGATCCAACTTGCCCTCCAATCAGGGTCAAGCATTTCATTTCTTGCAGTTATCGTGACTTGGATTTTCTTGCAACGCACTTGGATGGCATTACAACAGCAACATACACCGACGAGCTCATGAACAAGACAAATGGTAAAGGTGATTGTTGTATGTTAACAGTTGTTGAGTGGGGTCATTCACGTTTGATGTGTGAGGAACACCCAGAAGACTTTGAGGATGAAGATCACATGAACTATGTGGGTGAATTTTACTTCAAGGTAAATGAAACTTGCTTACATGGTGATCACAACATCTTCATGGTTGCTCCAAATGATCGCGATGCTCATAATCCAATTCTTATCCATCTTGATCCTTCTGATATGTCATGGAATGAACGACATCATTACAAACAGGCCTACAAGAAGAAGCAGTATGCTGATTCAAGAAAGGAAAGACAGAAGGAGAAAAAGAGAAAGGCATATGAAGATCAAGCATCGACGTATCAGGGCAACACAGAGTGGGGTGGATCCTCATCTTCAGCGTCCAGACCATGGAGATCAAGTGAGTGGCGATGAGTGAGTGTACACTTCCTTAATTGAAGATAACACAGCATGAGAAGCCGTGTACAGTTTTTCTGTGCGTTCAACTTATTTCACACAGATGGCATATACTCTTTTAGATAGAGATAATGCCACAAGTGTCTGAACTTAAATTTAATGTAAATAGAGACTCTTGTAAATAGAGATACTATATACATTTATCTCCATGAATCATCCGGCGAGCAGACCACTCCGAATGGAGCGAACTTCAAAAGTTTACCAACTTCGATTTTAGTCCATTGTTTGCTTGAATGAGCAACTTTGGAGATCCGCTATTTCCGTTTATTTCGTGATTTGGTCAATTGTTTTCGTATGACCTGAATTTCTGAATCTTGCGAACCCGAACTTTTCAATTCGAACTTTCACCGGTAGAGCGAGGCATTTTGCCTGTGGAGAGACCGTGCGCGAAGCACCATTGGTCACTACTGGAAAAATTAGCGAATCCGCTGTTCTTTTTCGACATGTCCTTAGGACATTCGCTGCTTTCACGTGTTTTTCAATTCGAAGCCACTGCGTAACTCCGGTTTCTTTTGCTATTTGCCATTGTGTAGAGAAGTCAGGAAGATACTCTTAATACCAATTGGGTACGGCAAGGCGTAGTGCTCTACTCATTGCTTTTGAATTTGTGCCTGTGTTTTTGTTTCGACCTAATACCTACATAGGTACATGCATGAGTATTGAGCACATTTATATGCGCCTTCAAGGCTCAAGAAAGAGGTATATAGAGTAACCCTGTAGACAAGCACTGACCGGCAACAGGCTGAGTAAAACAAGTGCTGTCATTGGGGAAGACGCCTTAGCTGATCTTGAAGTAGACGCTAGGGCCCCTCTTCAGCCCTCCCCCCTGCACCCCCCCACCCGCTTTTGTTAACAGGCTTCCCTTGCTGGCTACTCCTACGTCCTTTGTTCTCATATGCATCGTTTTTACTACTACTACTACTACTACTACTGCTACTACTACTACTACTGCTACTACTACTACTACTACCACTACCACTACCACTACCACTACCACTACTACTACTACTACTACTACTAGTAGTACTACTACTACTTACTACTACTTACTACTACTTACTACTACTTACTACTACTTACTACTACTTACTACTACTACTACTACGACTACTACTACTACTACTACTACTACTCCTACTCCTACTCCTACTCCTACTCCTACACCTACTCCTACTAGTACCAGTAGTACCCGCACGAGGCGGGGCGGAAGTTGCCTTAAAGATATATATAAGACCTTTCTCATCTATAGAACTTGCATGCGCCGTGCGCCAGCCAAGCCCGTGCGTGCGTGCACTCTGCGAAAGTGGTGTCCTGTTTCACATGTCACATTTGAAGCTCCACTTCGCACTTCACACTTCTCACTGCACTCTTCACACTCTTCACACTCCACACTTCACACTGCACGCTTCCCACTGCACACCCACACTTCACACTTCACACTCCACACTTCACACTTCACAGTCCACACTTCACACTTCACACTCCACACTTCTTACTTCACACTCCACACTTCACACTTCACACTCCACACTTCACACTCCAAACTTCACACTGCATTCTTCACGCCCCACACTTCACACTGCACTCTTCACGCCCCACACTTCATCTCATCTGAGCTCTTCTCACCTTATCCCAACTGAGCTCTTCTCATCTCATCTCTTCTCGTATGTCATCTAAGCTTTCATGCGTTGGACGTACTTTCAACCTATCTCGGCGCTTCTGCACGTCAGCAAGGTTGAGCGTAACTCATTTCGATTCTTCTACATGCCAAAAGGCGTAGACCATAAAATATTTACAAGATTGAAGTCATTAATGCCAAGCGTTGATGCATTGCATCAAATCGCAACGGCAAGTGTAAACATGGTGTAGTTAGTTGTTACCTGTCAAGGAGATTCACGCAGTCCAAGCTCGACAGCTGCTTTTTTCTCTGCGCTACGCTTGGTCGTCTAGGCTTTTGGCAGCTTTTCGGCCCGCACTGGCACGAAAGGCTGGAGAGCTTTTCACGTTGGAAGCCTGGTTGGCCATCATGGCACTTCACGAAGCAAGTGTGGCAAGAAGTTCTCACTATCCGCAATGACATTGCGGACCCAAGCTGCATCTGCTTGCGACAAACGACAGCCTACACCTGCTCGGTAAGCACTCAACAACATGGCCGCAGCGTGCACACCATCTGTCAGGGCAACGCAGCGCTGTTCTGCCAAGGTATCGTCTTGTTCCGTGCAAACAGTTGTCAAGGCTTCGAAACAACCAGCGCAGAGTCCATATTTGAAGTAACCCAAACCAATATTCCTGCACTCCTCGGTTGGGATACTTCGTCTGCACGCGAAGCATAGTGAATTTTGCAACGCGTCGTAGACGTGCAATGCAATCTTCAAGCTATGCTTGAGAGCTGCCATTTCTTCGAAACCAATGTCAATCCTCAAGTTTTGAAATATGAAACACTTCCCAGTACTTACTTCCCAATATATACTACTTGGTACTACGAAGATTTCAAAAAGGAGTTTTAAAAAGAAAATTGCAAGCACCAAAATTGCGAAAATCTGCTGACAAATCACTGTCGCAGCCTGGATGCAGCCACTCCAATAGGATTTACGATCTTCAGCTGCAAGAGACAATAGTATTACGCGTGCAGCCGCGGCAAGAAGCAACCTTGACGCAGCCATTACAATGCGATCTGCAAAGACTGAGCTGCAAAACACAATAGATCTACGCGCAACGGCGTCGGAAGCTCCTAAACCAGATCTTGACGCCAGAGCAGAAAAAAGACGATTTTGAAGCACTTTTTAAAAGGATGTTTAGAAGGAAAATTATTAGCGCCAAAATTGCGAAAATCTGCTGACAAATCACTATCGCAGCCTGAATGCAGCCACTCCAATACGATTTACGGGATCCAGCTGCAAAAGAGAATAGTATTACGCATGCAGCCGCGGCACCAAGCAACCTTGACGCAGCCATTACAATGCGATCTGAAGGCACAGATTCCAAAACACCCTATAACTACGCATGCACAAGCACACCCAAAGCAGCTTGAAGCCACCGTTACATTGCGGCAAGAAAAAAAAGGCAAACCGACCGCAGCCGCAGCCGCCGCACAGACGAGGTACCTTTCATCGCCGGCTGCAGCCACTTTACACAGAAAAACACAAGGTTTCGTGCTTCGGCTTCCTCCCGAAAACAGAGTCCATGCAACATCATGCAGCCTCTACACTGCGAGCTGCAACCACAGATTCCAAAACACCCTATAACTACGCATGCACAAGCACACCCAAAGCAGCTTGAAGCCACCGTTACATTGCGGCAAGAAAAAAAGGCAAACCGACCGCAGCCGCAACCGCCGCACAGACGAGGTACCTTTCATCGCCGGCTGCAGCCACTTTACACGGAAAAACGCAAGGTTTCGTTCTTCGGCTTCCTCCCGAAAACAGAGCCCATGCAACGTCATGCAGCCTCTACACTGCGATCTGCAACCACAGATTCCAAAACACCCTATAACTACGCACACACAAGCACACCCAAAGCAGCTTGAAGCCACCGTTACATTGCGGCAAGAAAAAAAAGGCAAACCGACCGCAGCCGCAACCGCCGCACAGATGAGGTACCTTTCATCGCTGGCACGCAAGGTTTCGTGCTCCGGCTTTCTCCCGAAAACAGAGCCCATGCAACATCATGCAGCCATTACAATGCGATCTGAAGGCACAGATTCCAAAAACACCCTATAACTACCAGGCACAAGCACACCCAAAGCAGCTTGAAGCCACCCTTACAATGCGGCAAAAGAAAAAGGCAAACCGACCGCAGCCGCCACTTTACACGGAAAAACACAAGGTTTCGTGCTCCGGCTTCCTCCCCAAAACAGAGCCCTTGCAACATCATACAGCCATTCCAATGCGATCTGCAGGCAGCCTAGACGTGCGTGATGCCTTCCTACAGGTTGAGCAGGACGATCCTGTCCTAGTATACCTTAAAGGTGTCATCAAGTGCAACTTGCCAGGGCAACGCCTGGAAGCAAAACAATGGTTTTTGTGCTTGAAAGCTTTTCTCACTGAGCAGCTTGGATTCACCTTTTGTCAGGAGCAACCTTTCTTGGCCCGAACACCTGGGGCAACCATCATGACCCACGTTGATGACATTTTGTTTGTTGGCTTGAGATCGTTTGGAATGATGTGTTTTTGAAGAAAATCAAATAACGATTTACTGTCAGCCATGATGAACGGATGGCAGCAACATAACCTTCTTGCGCAGGAAAATCATTGAGGTGGAAGATGGTTTGATCTTGGCTCCAGGAACAACAGTTGAGAAAGTTGTTGGTGCGTTTGAATGTGCGTTTGGTCATGCCAGGTGTCAAAATTACCAAATGATTCAAGGTTACCACTGCCTGACAGCTCACAGAAACTTTCAGCAAAGGATGCAGGTGCTCACAGGTCACGGTGTGTTTGTACATTGGCAGGGAACGCCCGGACCTTATGTACACGATCAAAGAGCTATCAGCATGCATGAACTCACCACACCAACTTTGGCTGCACTTGCACATTTGCGTAAGATGATTGGTTGCATGAAGGCAGTTGGAGATGTGGGATTACACTTGGAATACCCACAACCTGGCTAGGAAACTGAACCCAGGAGGAACTTTTCAATGGGTGTTAGAAAGTTATTCTGACGCTGACTGGAGTTCAAACAAAGCAACGACGCGATCTACCTCATGCGGGGTGCACTACATCAATGGTTGTTTCATGTATGCAAGCAGCAGGAGTCAGAAAGTGGTTTCATTGAGCTCATGTGAAAGTGAACTCCATTTTTGCACCAAATTAACCATGCGACCTAATTTGTAACATGCAATTGAACGTGTTGGACGACCTGGCGGAAGCCATGAAGGCGTTGGACGGAAAAAAAGCTCATGTGAAAGTGAACTTCACAGCCTCATAAGTTGTGCAGTGTTTGTACTTGGTGACCAATTGGAACACATTGTCTACACTGACTCGAGCTCAGCGAGACAACTGGCATGGAGACAGGGGGCAGGAAAAGTTCGTCACTTGTCAGGAAAACTGCTGTGGATACAAAAGAAAACTGCAGATGTAAGTTTTCAGTTACGCCAGGTACCTACAGCAAGCAACGTTGCCGATATAGGTACAAAGAGGTTGAGCAGGCAAAGGTTATTCTACCTTCTGTATGAATGTGGATTGGCTTACATCAGTGATTTCACAAGGGTTGGTGCAGACGAGTTTGTGGTGCAGAATGAAAAGATGGTGAATTCCAAACAGCTGAAACAGATCACCAAGGCGATTTTGAGAATGAACATAGCCATGGGTATCACTGGGGGTCTTGAGCCCGCAAGATTGGGAGCAGTAGCCCAACAATGTGAGGTTTCAACAAAGGGAGCCCAAGCATGATTCATGGTGGATGTTTACATTGGTGGTTTTTGGAATTTGCGTGCTTACGTTGTTTTCAAAACTTGCATTGAGAACATGGAGATGGTTGGAACAGCGGTTGGATTCTCTTGAGACTACAGTGCGTGGAATTGGAAGTGATTTGGAACAGGTAGATGCAACTGGGAGATCATTACGGTTTTGCAGCTGAGTTAAGCAATCAGATAGATGATAATAATGGAAGAACAAACACTGTGGAAGAGAATCATAAAATCCTTGCAGCGCGCCAAGCAGCTTTCGAGCAGGAGATGCTGGAGGGTTTCAACACTGCAGAACGGGCAACCAATTGTGTAAGATACGGTTTGACGGAGATGGGTGGTTTTACAAGGTATGCCAGCGTTACCACAGACCAGCCACGACACATGATGACTCAAAAAAAGGCAACTTTGTAGTCTGGAATGTGGGAAACCGCACAGAAAATTCAGATCCAATTGAAGAAGCAGCAGGAGACTCTGCACAAACAGAGGAGGAAACTCCAACATCAGATCCTGCTTGTGATTTCCGTTTCATGCATCCCTGTTTACATACATGTTCAGTTAGATGTCATGTTGAGTTTTCATGTTGCGCAACACGCACAAATCGAGAAGTGCATTCCGAGACGCTTTTGCATCAAGCAAAACAATCATGGTAGCGGAGCCGTGATCCACGTACTCTCGAGTCGTGGTGAGCTCCGGAATTGGGACTGGACCCTTATCCCACGGCTCAGGGGCAGGACCCTTCCCCTTTTAGTTGGAGCCATACTTCCTTCCAATATACTACAGCCTGCGTAGGGAAAGCATAAAAAAATGCAAGCTCTGCTAGTACAATAGAGGTGAAGTCCGTTCGACCTACCTGGTTTGGGATATAGCACCTACCAATGAGCCTACATCTCAGACAGAACAGAACCCGATGCACTTGCAGTCAAAGAGGAAGCACTGCCTCTCAAAGAACAGCCTGAATTCCCAGCACTAGCGGAACTAGCCAAGTGAGGCTGGACGCGAGCCTGCAAGAGCTTGATAATTTGCTAGGTGAATATGACCTAAAAGAGATTTGGTTGAGATCAATCATAAAGCACCCCAATGGTCGCATAATGCAGTGTGGAATAAGAAATATATGGAACCAAGGCCAGACTTCACTCTCAAACAGCTATGGGCGGCTCGGACATGCCATCGCACAAAAAACGTAAGCCTCTTATGGTGCAGGACACTGACATCCGCCGAGCAGCAACGGCCATCTCAGCATGCCAGCTGCCACAATCCTCAAGCAGATGCAGACCGGCAGACCCGCCCTCATTAAGAAAGATGGAGGAGAAATGCTCATTGCCATCGTACTTGATAGGTCCTTGCAGAAGCCCAGACTTTGGCAAATACTTCCCGATGCCTTCATCCAAGCACTCACAAGACAAGAAGAACCACCCGGTCATTGCCCAGATGGTAGCACAGGCGGAGGCTACAACGAGTTCCTCCAGAAGCTACAGCCAACGAGCCGCAAATCACGTCCTGCCACACATTCGCATATCCAATTCCAACAAGGATCAGCAGACAACGTGAGGTTCTCACGGTTGCCACTCACCGATACCGAGGCCGAAGCTACCTAGATCCACGTCAGAGGGTTGGCCAGTACACCTTTAACCCAGAGAAGGTGGTGAGCATTTAAATCACGTTCCTTTTTTGTGGAAGTTTGTACCCTTGTGGGTGCAACTTGGCATTGATTGGTGCGACCTGACTTTCATTGAGCCTTCAGTGGTGAATCTGGACTACTGTCGAGGTCCCTCTATCGCAGCCATGTTTTGAGCACTTTTTTCGGCCCTGTTTTGGGGGCCATGATGAAGCAGATTTGTTGGCATTCGAGGCGCTCCGAGGCTCACCGAGGCCTGCCCGAGGCCACGCCTCGGACGCAAAACGTAATGGAACGAGGACAAAGCGAGGCTCGAATCTATATAATACACGTCAAGACTGAATGATCTGAAACCAAAAAACGCTGGCGATGATCACCAGCCAAGATATCCATTGCTTTCATGAAAGCCTGCAGTCCAAAATGAGGACACATGCCCCGTGTGGGACCTTAACTTCAAAGCACATGCAGATTTTCGTCCCTCGATATGTTCCGTCTCTCTTGCGAAATAAAGAACATACCATATGGCCGCCACGGCCTCACCTCCATGTGATCCTGCATTTTTTCTCCGATAGTTTTTGCGCGGGCAGCGCAGAACCCCCACACCCCGGCGGCAATGCTGCTGTGGAACGCTGTAAAGAAGCATATGACAGCTTCAGTCCATCTCACACTGACGCAGCATTGCTGCTGGGGAGCGGGCCGTATTCAACAGATCTCTTAAAGCGGCAGGCCCAACATTTCAAAAGCTTAAGCCCGTGGCAGGCGCAGTACTTTGGCAGCTAACAACCCCGTCGCAGGCACAATATTTCAGAAGCAAACATGGCCACATCACAGCTTAAACCCGTGGCAAGCGCAGCATTTCAGAAGTAAACAACCACACATCTCAACCTGTGGCAAATATTGCAAACAAACATGGCCACCTCACAACTTAAACCCTGACAACTGCGGTACTTGACAAACAAACATGGCCACCTCACAGCTTAACCTGGACAGCTTAAACGCTGGCAGGCGCAGTAATTCAGAAGCTACCATGGCCACTACACAGCGTAAACCCTGGCAGGGGCAGTTTTTGACAAGCAAACATGGCCACCTCACAGCTTCGCCCGTGGCAAGTATTTGACAAACAAACGTGGCCACCTCACAGCTTCAGCCGCGGCAGGGTTTAAGCTGTGGGGTGGCCATGTTTCCTTTTGAAATACTGCGCCTGCCAAGGTTTGTGCACAGAAACCTGCCGTGTCACAACTGGCGGCACTACACGCTCACCCTCTGTGATTTTGGCGCGACGCAGAGCGCAAATACTGCGCCTGCCAGCAAAATCGGCACTAAACGCTTCGCACTGTGGTAAAACAGCGATTTTTAGATGCGACCGTTTGGGCGTGTAGTACCCCACTAAACGCTCCGCGCTGTGGCCGGAGACACATTTTCGCCGTTCCCTGCCGTTCGGTTGTAATTATTTTTTAAAAAATCAATATAGTTTAGAAACTAGACGACGGATGGCCCGAGAGCGTAGACGAGCAAAGTCTTCTGTTGCTAGTATGGAGACACTAAATTACAAGACAATATATTGAAGATGTATTATAGGCAGACGAGAAGAGTAGTTTCAAAACAATATATTACAAGTACAAGACAATAGTTTGCATCGTATCTTTCGTAAAGTTGCAGACAGACGCTTTTACACACAGAACTGTTTACAGACAGACGCTTTTATTATACACAGAGAGGCTTTTACACACGGACGCTTTTACACACAGAGCTTTTACACACAGACGCTTTTACACACAGACGCAAATACACACAGAGACTTTTACACACAAACACGTTTACACACAGACGCTTTTACACACAGACACTTTTACACACCAACACTTTTACACACAAATATTTTTACACACAGACGCTTTTTCACACAGACGCTTTTACACACAGACGCTTTTACACACAGAGACTTTTACACACAGACGCTTTTACACACAGACGCTTTTACACACAGACGCTTTTACACACAGACGCTTTTACACACAAACACTTTTACACACAAACACTTTTACACACAGAGACTTTTACACACAGAAGCTTTTACACACAGACGCTTTTACATACAAACCCTTTTCCACACAAACACTTTTACACACAGACCCTTTTACACACAAACACTCTTACACACAGGAGCTTTTACACACAGACGCTTCTACAGACAGAGACTTTTACACACAAACGCTTTTACACACAGACGCTTTTACACAGAGACCCTTTTACATACAGACGATTTTACACACAGACGCTTTTATACACAGACGCTTTTACACACAAACGCTTTTACACACAAACGCTTTTACACACAGAGACTTTTACACGCAGACGCTTTTACACACAGAAGCTTTTACACACAGAGACTTTTACACGCAGACGCTTTTACACACAGACGCTTTTACACACAGGCGCTTTTACATTCAGACGCTTTTACACACAGACGCTTTTACACACAGACGCTTTTACACGCAGAAGCTTTTACACACAAACACTTTTACACACAGACCCTTTACACACAGACGCTTTTACACACAGACGCTTTTACATTCAGACGCTTTTACACACAGACGCTTTTACACACAGAGGCTTTTACACTCAGAAGCTTTTACACGCAGAAGCTTTTACACACAAACACTTTTACACACAGACGCTTTACACACAGACCCTTTTACACACAGACGCTTTACACACAGACCCTTTTACATACAGACTCTTTTACACAGACGCTTTTACACACAGATGCTTTTGCACACAGAGACTTTTACACACAGGCGCTTTTACACACAGACGCTTTTACACACAGACGCTTTCACACACAGCCGCTTTGACGCACAGACACTTTTACACACAGAAGCTTTTACACACAGGCGCTTTTACACACAGAAGCTTTTAGACACAGACGCTTTTACACACAAACACTTTTACACACAAACACTTTTACACACAGACGCTTTTACACACAGTCGCTTTTACATACAGACACTTTCACACACAGCCGCTTTGACACACAGACACTTTTACACACAGACGCTTTTACACACAGACGCTTTTACACACAGACGCTTTTACACACAACACTTTCACACACAAAGGCTTTTACACACAGAAGCTTTTACACACAGAGGCTTTTACACACAGAAGCTTTTACACACAGGCGCTTTTACACACAGACGCTTTTACACACAGACGCTTTTACACGCAGACGCTTTTACACACAGACGCTTTTACACACAACACTTTCACACACAGAGGCTTTTACACACAGGAGCTTTTACACACAGAGGCTTTTATACACAGAAGCTTTTACACACAGAGGCTTTTACACACAGAAGCTTTTACACACAGGCGCTTTTACACACAGACGCTTTTACACACAGACGCTTTTACACACAGACGATTTTACACACAGACGCTTTTACACACAGACACTTTTACACACAGACCCTTTTACACACAGACGCTTTTACACACAGACTCCTTTACACACAGACGCTTTTACACACAGACGCTTTTACACACAGACGCTTTTTACACACAGACGCTTTTTACACACAGACGCTTTGACACACAAACACATTTACACACAGAGGCTTTTACACACAAACGCTTTTACACAAACACTTTTACACACAAACACTTTTACACACAGACGCTTTTACACACAGACGCTTTGACACACAGACGCTTTTACACACAGACGCTTTTACACACAGACGCTTTTACACACAGACGCTTTTACACACAGAAGCTTTTACACACAGACGCTTTTCCACACAGACGCTTTTACACACAGACGCTTTTACACACAGACGCTTTTACACACAGACGCTTTTACACACAGACGCTTTTACACACAGAAGCTTTTACACACAGACTCCTTTACACACAGACGCTTTTACACACAGAAGCTTTTACACACAGTAAAATCGCAATTTTTCCTCAGTTTTTAACGTCCAACGTCCATTTCGTGCGTAAGGGTTGCGAATAACAAAGTAAAGTCGCAATTTTTCCCCAGTTTTTGACGTCCAACGTCCATTTCGTGCGTAAGGGTTGCGATTGACAAACTAAAGTCGCAATTTTCTTCAGTTTTTGACGTCCAACGTCCATTTCGTGTGTAAGGGTTGCGATTGACAACTCAAAGTCGCAATTTTTCCTCAGTTTTTGACGTCCAACGTCCATTTCGTGCGTAAGGGTTGCGCGGGACTAAGTAAACTCGCAATTTTTCCTCAGTTTTTGACGTCCAACGTCCATTTCGTGCGAAAGGGTTGCGCGCGACACCTCAAAGTTGCAATTTTTCCTCAGTTTTTGACGTCCAACGTCCATTTCGTGTGAAAGGGTTGCGCGGGACGCTTCAAAGTCGCAACTTTTCCTCAGTTTTTGGCGTCCAACGTCCATTTCGTGCGAAAGGGTTGCAATGGACAAAGTAAAATCGCAATTTTCCCTCAGTTTTTGGCGTCCAACGTCCATTTCGTGCGAAAGGGTTGCGTTTCGTGGCGCTCCGGCGGCACCGCCCCCGCCTTAAGAGAGAATAGAAGAAGAGCGAGAGGAGATCTGCAGATGTGAAGGGGTGAAGATGTAGATCGGCAGATGTGAGAGTGTGAAGATCTAGATCTGCAGGTGTGAGGGTGTGAAGATCTAGATCTGCAGGTGTGAGGGTATGAAGATCTACATCTGCAGATGTGAGGGTGTGAAGATCTAGATCTGCAGATGTGAAGGTGTGAAGATCTAGATCGGCAGATGTGAGGGTGTGAAGATGTAGATCTGCGGATGTGAAGGTGTGAAGATCTAGATCTGCAGGTGTGAAGGTGTGAAGATCTAGATCGGCAGATGTGAGGGTGTGAAGATGTAGATCTGCGGATGTGAAGGTGTGAAGATCTAGATCTGCAGGTGTGAGGGTGTGAAGATCTAGATCTGCAGGTGTGAGGGTGAATATCTAGATCTGCAGATGTGAGAGTGTGAAGATCTAGATCTGCAGGTGTGAAGGTGTGAATATCTAGATCTGCAGATGTGAGGGTGTGAAGATCTAGATCAGCAGATGTGAAGGTGTGAAGATGTAGATCGGCAGATGTGAGAGTGTGAAGATCTAGATCTGCAGGTGTGAAGGTGTGAAGATCTAGTATAACGGCTGCTTTTTTACGAAGAACCCTTCGCAGGCGCTCTCGGGAAAAAGAGCCACTACACGCTACACGCTGGACCTCTTTTGCTGGTTTTTTCCACGGTAAAAGGCGTGTAGTGCCACAACTGTCCTACTAAACGCTCACCCTCTGTAGGTTCAGTGTCACACACGCCGTAAATACCGCACCTGCCACCAAAATCTGCACTAAACGCTGTCAGTTTTCACACCGTGACTGCCAGAAGTATTGCACATGCCAAGCAAATCAAACCCGCAGGGGCCACAGCAAAGTTAGCGCAAAACAGCGCGCTTTCTGCAAGACTGGAAAAAGGCATTTGCATCCTCTGTTGCAACTCCGGTTCTCGACCATGCGAACTTGGAGCAAAACAAACAATCTTTCTGGATGAGCCTGGCGGCAGGCTTCAAAGCAGGCTTCAAAGCAGGCTTCGAGGCAGCCTCGAGGCTATAGAAATTGCAACAAAACAAAAAATGTAAGGATGATGGAGAATTTTCGAGGCAAGCCTCGACGGCTGAAATTGGAGCAAATGCACATGAATGTCTACATTTTTAAACAGGTTTCACCTTCATTGAAAGGGCCGTTGCAACTTTACGCTTTACATGGGCCAATGTTCCTTTTTGTTGACCATCTTGGCTTTTCGCTGTCCCCTCTCGGTCTATTCCCAAATTGACAGCGGGTGCGGAATAAAAATTGTAGCTGTGTTCGTATCAGCAAAAAATACACTTTCTAGGCACCAACCCACCAACTCAGATCCAGGAAGTGTGTCAACGACATCTGTCCAAAACAAACAGCCACCTGCACCAAATGCAAGCAACCAAAACAATCAGTCCACGCAGACAGGAGTCAAGAAATTCAGCAGCCCCAAACGAACGCCAACAAGACATTCAGCAGCCAAAGACTTTAGTGTTTGGCGACAAGCCTGCTTCATCATGGCCCCGAAAACGGGATCCAAAAAACTAGTAAAAACATGGCGGCCATAAAGGGACCTCGACTGTACAAGAAACAAATTGGGACGCACAGAGAGAAAAAGCATGTG
Source organism: Cladocopium goreaui (assembly GCA_947184155.2). Classification (NCBI taxonomy): domain Eukaryota; class Dinophyceae; order Suessiales; family Symbiodiniaceae; genus Cladocopium; species Cladocopium goreaui. The sequence goes on along the minus strand of CAMXCT020004052.1, from coordinate 26,345 downwards.
TTAACACTTACGCTCATGCTTGCAAAACATCTGCGGGCAGCAGCAAAAATTTCCGATGGTTGGCCCCACTTTTGGGTCCAAATCTGGACCCCAAAACGGGGCCCAAGCAAAGACTTAAAAGAAGGAATGAAAATGTGATCCAATTCTGGAACCCATTTTGGGGTTCATATTTGGACCCAAAAATGGGGTCAGCCATCGGAGAATTTCGTTGCTGCCCGCAAATGTTTTGCAAGCAGATTTGCGACCCAGCAGCTTGAACATGAATGTCAACACATACCTTTTTCTATTTGTGCGTCCCAAGGCCGCTTGCTACTGTCGAGGTCCCTCTATCGCAGCCATGTTTTGAGCACTTTTTTCGGCCCTGTTTTGGGGGCCATGATGAAGCAGGTTTGTTGGCATTCGAGGCGCTCCGAGGCTCACCGAGGCCTGCCCGAGGCCAGGCCTCGGACACAAAACGTAATGGCACGAGGACAAAGCGAGGCTCGAATCTATATAATACACGTGTCAAGACTGAATGATCTGAAACCAAAAAACGCTGGCGATGATCACCAGCCAAGATATCCATTGCTTTCATGAAAGCCTGCAGTCCAAAATGAGGACACATGCCCCGTGTGGGACCTTAACTTCAAAGCACATGCAGATTTTCGTCCCTCGATATGTTCCGTCTCTCTTGCGAAATAAAGAACATACCATATGGCCGCCACGGCCTCACCTCCATGTGATCCTGCATTTTTTCTCCGATAGTTTTTGCGCGGGCAGCGCAGAACCCCCACACCCCCGGCGGCAATGCTGCTGTGGAACGCTGTAAAGAAGCATATGACAGCTTCAGTCCATCTCACACTGACGCAGCATTGCTGCTGGGGAGCGGGGCGTATTCAACAGATCTCTTAAAGCGGCAGGCCCAATATTTCAAAAGCTTAAGTCCGTGGCAGGCGCAGTACTTTGGCAGCTAACAACCCCGTCGCAGGCACAATATTTCAGAAGCAAACATGGCCACATCACAGCTTAAACCCGTGGCAAGCGCAGCATTTCAGAAGTAAACAACCACACATCTCAACCTGTGGCAAATATTGCAAACAAACATGGCCACCCCTCACAACTTAAACCCTGACAACTGCGGTACTTGACAAACAAACATGGCCACCTCACAGCTTAACCTGGACAGCTTAAACGCTGGCAGGCGCAGTAATTCAGAAGCTAACATGGCCACTACAAAGCGTAAACCCTGGCAGGGGCAGTTTTTGACAAGCAAACATGGCCACCTCACAGCTTAGCCCGTGGCAAGTATTTGACAAACAAACGTAGCCACCTCACAGCTTCAGCCGCGGCAGGGTTTAAGCTGTGGTGGCCATGTTTCCTTTTGAAATACTGCGCCTGCCAAGGTTTGTGCACAGAAACCTGCCGTGTCACAACTGGCGGCACTACACGCTCACCCTCTGTGATTTTGGCGCGACGCAGAGCGCAAATACTATCACAGAACAAACCATGAACCCCTAAATAGGGCCTATATTTCGATTCCAAAAATGGCCCCATCACGGCAAAGACAATGTAGCCAATCGGAAATAGTGAAGGATATTCTCGAAGAGCATGCAAAGGTCGGTGGAGCCTTCACAGGATGGCTGCAGGCGAAATGTTTCATTCCAGCTCCTCATTACAATGATAACATCTGGGCCAGTCCAAGTCCCCTGCCACCCCTGCAGTCAGCGTTAAAGTCACAAAAGCAAGGTGGGCCAGAGAACCCAAAAGCATGACGGCACACAGCACGCCTTTTAATCTTGTGGTGTGGGCAGCTGTGCTCTGCACGAAATCGACGTAAGATCTGTACTGAAGCATCGTGCGCACTGACGGTATCAAGGGCCACAATTCACCACAGCATGCTGTGTCAGCTACGTCTACATTCTTCTAGTCGCTTTTTCTGCTAATGTAATTAATTCCGTCCCATCTTATCTATTTCTGCGTTCTCATTTCGTTTGCTAGAGACCCCTAGAAAAATGTGACCACACCCAATCCCCTGCGACCCCTGCGGTCAATGTTGAAATTTGTCAATGTTTGAATACCGATCGAACAGACATCAATAGACATGAAAGGCTTTCATTCTGGGAGGTCTCCTCGATAGACATCAAACATTTATTCTGAAAAGTCCGCGGCATGTCAACATTGACTGCAGGGGTTCAAGGGGATCCCCTGCGGCTTTTCTTTCAACTAAGCAGCTGCACCTGCCAACAAACAGTACTGGGCCTTCCACAAACGCGCGTCGTACTACGCAATCATGAAGAGACATGCAAACTCAGATGTATAGACATATATATATATCAGATGTATAGACATATATATATATATTCGCCGCGCTAATCGTCGGGTTACGCCACGTCGAGAAATAAAATCAAATCAGTCTCAAACAACAGTCCATCACAAATGAAACCATCGACTGAACAGGTCCGAGTTGCCAAAGAAAAATTGCACAACGTGAAACCACCGTACTGAAAATCAAAATCAAGCAACCAACACTCAGATGTATTCCCTCGGGCTGCTTCCATGACCACCGTTCTGCTGTCAAAATGAAGAAAAACCTGTTGTGGCATCTGGAACATTTAAGCACCTTAGCCCAACGTTAAATTCATCCCTCATCGCCAGTTCTGCTTGCCAAAAACGGCCCAACTTCTTCCACAAAAATTTGAGGCTCACGCCAAAAGCTGCATCGCAACCCTGGCGTCCATTCGGCAGGTGAGTTGTTACACGCTCCTTAGATGTATTGGACTTCCATGACCACCGTTCTGCTGTCAAAATGAACAAAAACCTGTTGTGGTATCTTGAACGTTTAAGCACCTTAGCCCAACGTTAAATTCATCCCTCATCGCCAGTTCTGCTTGCCAAAAACGGCCCACTTCTTCCACAAAAATTTGAGGCTCACGCCAAAAGCTGCACCGCAACCCTGGCGTCCATTCGGCAGGTGAGTTGTTACACACTCCTTAGATGTTTTGGACTTCCATGACCACCGTTCTGCTGTCAAAATGAACCAAAACCTTTTGTGGTATCTTGAACGTTTAAGCACCTTAGCCCAACGTTAAATTCATCCCTCATCGCCAGTTCTGCTTGCAAGAAACAACAAGAACAGATCAGGTTAGACATTATCGCAGCTGCAGCAACAGGAACTTGTTTTGGTAGAAGAAACAACTCTATACGCACTATGTTGCTACGCAAGGGCCTGCCTCATACCACAACCTCATACCAGGACCCCGAAGCGAATGTTACAACCTGTCGCCGGGAAAAAAAAAAGGTCCAGCTTTCAACTGCTGCCCTCATCTGGGGGCCTGCCACCGCAAAAATGCACATTTTCACCTGGGAGTCTGCCACCGCAAAAAAAAAGGTTAAGAAGGTTCAGCTTTCAACTGACGCACTGATCTGGGAACCTGCCACCGCAAAAAACCACAGAAGGTGTAGCTTGCAAGTGTCGCATTTTCATCTGGGAGCCTGCCACCGCAAAAACGTCAAGAATATCCAGCTTGCAACTGTCACATTTTCACCTGGGAGCCTGCCACCGCAAAAAAAAAGGTAAAGAAGGTTTAGTTTTCAACTGCCACACTCATCTAGGGGCCTGCCACCGCAAAACCGTCAAGAATAGGCAGCTTGCAGCTGTCACATTTTCACCTGGGAGCCTGCCCCCGAAAAAAAAAAGTAAAGAAGGTTTAGTTTTCAACTGCCACACTCATCTGGGAGCCTGCCACCGCAAAAACGTCAAGAAGAGGCAGCTTGCAGCTGTCACATTTTCACCTGGGAGCCTGCCACCGAAAAAAAAAGTAAAGAAGGTTTAGTTTTCAACTGACACACTCATCTGGGAGCCTGCCCCCGCAAAAACGTCAAGATATCCAGCTGCGCTTGTACATTTCACTGGGAGTGCCACCGCAAAAAAAGGTTAAAGAAGGTATTTTTAATGCACGCTATCTGGGAGCCTGCCACCGCAAAAACGTTCAAGCATATCCAGCTTGCAGCTGTCCACATCTATTTTCGCTTGGGAGCCTGCCACCGCAAAAGAAAGGTCAAGAAGGTTCAGCTGGGAGCCTGCCACCGCAAAAAAATCAAGAATATCCAGCTTGCAGCTGTCACATTTTCACTTGGGAGCCTGCCACCGCAAAAAAAAAAGGTCAAAAAAATTCAGTTTGCAACTGTCACGCTCATCTGGGCGCCTGCCACCCGAAAAAGGGAACAAATGTGCAGCTTGCAAGTGTCGCATTCTCATCTGGGAGCCTGCCACCGCCTAAACGTCAAGAATATCCAGTTTGCAGCTGTCACATTTTCGCCTGGGGGGGGCCTGCCACCGCCAAAAAAAAAAAGTAAAGAAGGTTAGCTTTCAACTTTCAACTACCACAGTCATCTGGGAGTCTGCCACCACAAAAAATGAACAAATGTGCAGCTTGCAAGTGTATCATCTGGGGGCCTGCCATCAAAAAAATGTCAAATCCAGATTGCAAAACAGAAGGTGGGATAGATTAGAACTTTTTCACACAAAGGAAGATTGATATGATTTAAAAAAAACCTTATTCTATCCCACCTCGACAAAAGTTCATCTACCAGATTTCAGGAAACTGGGAATTTTTTGTTGGTTTACTTCCAGGTGAGAATGCGACAGCTGCAAGTTGTTTTTTCCTGTTATTTTTTTTCCGGTGGCAGGCTCCCAGGTGAAAATGTGACAGCTGCAAACTCGATATTATTGACGTTTTTGCGGTGGCAGGCTCCCAGGTGAGTGCGGCAGTTGAAAACTGAACCTTTTTAGATTTTTTTTTGCGGGGGCAGGCTCCCAGGTGAAAATGTGACAGCTGCAAACTGGATATTTTTGACGTTTTTGCGGTAGCAGGCTGCAAATATGTAAATCCCAAATAAGGATCTTTATGCTCGCGTGCGGCAGTGCTACTTATCCGCGAAACAACGAGTTACTACCTTACTACAACGTCTCCCCGTCCAAAAACGTCGTAAACACCCAGCCAAAACCGAAATCACATGGTTGCTTCCCTTGAAGCAAAACAAAGATGTCAACATGTTGTGACTGCTTCTTACAAACAAAACAAACGAACTCACTCAAACTGATTTGTTTTGAGTTGGTTTGGTTTGAAAAAAATTGTTCTCGGGTTGAATAAGCCATGAAACAAAAAACGAATTCGCTCATCCGGTGGTGACATTTCATGTCATGTTGAAAATGACGTAAATTACTCATTTTCAGACAAACCTATATTATATATATATAGTTACCGGCTAAGACGCCAAGTCTAGAAGTCATCCTTCCAAGTTCGCGCAGAAAAAAACGCATGTGAAAATAAACACCAAAAATCATGTGACATGCGGACATGTGAAAAATGCCGTCGACAATTGAAGCTGAAAACACTTGCAACATTCAGTTTTCTTTTTCCTGTCAAAGCATGGGGAAAATCTTAAATTGTTCCAAAGCTGGATCACACTGGCACGGTGACACAAAACCCACTTGAATCCAAACATTTCTTGAGAAAAGAAATGATGACCCCGTTTGCATTACAACATGTTAAATGACAAGCAACATTCATTGATCGTTGCACGTTTGTTTAAACTGACAGTTGGTGCATTCATGTTTGTGAATCAGCTCACAAGGTTGGAAAATCTCCAACTGAACATCTGACATTTAAAATACAAGACGGAAACGCGATAGTTTCACGCCAGCTTCATGGATGATCGCTGTGTTAAAGCCGATCTAAGCGTCACGTGCTAGGTCCCAACAAAGAGCGGGAAATCAGACAGGGTGGCACACTCTGTTTCAGAAAGCCTGCCGGGTCTCCAAACCGAAGTCCAAATGGTCAAGCGCAACGCTTAACCTATCTATAAACCGCTATTGACAAGTCAACTGCAAACGTCCCCCAGCGTTTTGCGCGAGCCCGCGCAGGCGAAATGCACATGGACATGTGATAAGAGGCATTTCGTGTGGAAATTTGCAGGGAAAATGCCGGACCCGTATTCCAAGGCAAGCATTTTGTGCGAGCCTGCGCAGTCAAAATGCACATGGACATGTCACAAGAAGCATTTTGTGTTATGTCACCCGCACATTACTACCACAATTTCAGCGTTGATGCAAACGTCGGGCAAATAAGACAACATGTCGGTGAAAATGGGCCACTCTTCAATGGTATCTCCCTGCCAAGTGGCTGCAAAAGTAGTTGCACTGCTGGCCCGCGCATCTGATTGACACCGGCACACAAGGGCATCTTCAGCCCTCAAAAGATGACGGTCGAAACTGCCCGAAATAAAAAATCATCATTTGCACAATCTCCAATGATGTTTTGTTTTGTTCCACGTGAGAAGAGGAGGAAATAAGTAAATGAAGGGAAACGAGGACAAGCAAATGACCACATCAGAGTAGTGAGTCCGTGCACAGCAGACAAGCGTTACCGACCCGCTAAAACTTTACAACACTCAAAACTAGAAATGCTTCTGGAGGAAGTAAGCCAGCCCTCCGTTGTGATAGTGAATCCTGGTCGCTTCATGGGGCGGGATGTTCCTCGCAAAAAAGCAGCTTAAACATCGTCGCATTGCAGAACGTCAGTTACTCATCCAAACACTATGTCATACAACAGGTTGAACATCGAGCCTTCAAACACAGATGCTGCTGTTCATTGATGCAACCTTGAAAGTCATTAACACCTTTTGTCATGCGCACTAACCGGCGCTAAGGTGAAGAAAACCAAAGCTTTGCTGTTCCCCAGCGGTGCGCACTAACTGGCGCCCCAGTGAAGAAACTACTCGCCTGAGTTTGGCGTGAAAGCAAAAAAACAAGTCCTCTTTGCTCAATCGGCCAGCTTTGGCGATGAGTCTCTTCTGCTTTTTGCTTTCGCTTTTCAGCGTTTTGCTGACGTCTTTCAGCGAAGCTTTCAACTCCTGCCTTCGTTCGCCGCTTTATTTGACTCTCTTGGAAAAAAAAGGTACTTAGAAAGGGTTGCAAGGTTTGGATCCGTAACGCTGTTTGCGAGCGGATTCTCACAACGCGAACTGTTGAAGTTGATTAATTAGGAAGCAAAAGGAGGCAGGGGACCGTCAGAAGGGTCGCCCAGCACGTCAGTCATAGAAGTAGAGATCACAGGCGCAGCCACGGAGGAGGTCACAGCTGCACCGTCAGCCATAGAGCCCATAGAGGTCGCAGCTGCCAAATCATGCGCGCCGTCAGCCATGGAGCCTATGGAGGTCACAGTGGGGTCACTACTGGCGCAACAGCAGGGTTTTTCGTCTCTACAAATTCAATCAGAGCCATTGAACAGGCATGCACAGTTAGCCAGCGCAGCTGTTTCCACACTGAACAAATGCTGGTCAGGCACCAGCAAAACGGCTCCATGTTTTGAACTGTCTGACGGTCCCTTTTTCAGACCTCCGCAACGTTCTGTCATTGTATCTTCACTCCAAATTACGAGTGAACAGCAGGGAATATGTTTTGCTTGTACAGCGTTGTCTCGGCCAGAGAGAGGCTATCTGGGATTGCGTCAGCAAACTGTCCTGCACTGTCGGGTGTAAGCCCAGTGCTTGAAGGTCCTTGGTCAAAAGATTGATATTTCCATCAAGTGCACAAATGGCTTGAAAGGCTTTAGCCCAAGAACGTGCCTGCAGCCAAGCAGGCACTTTGAAAAAAATCTGGAAAACAAGGCTTTGGTCACTTCGTGACCCTCGGCCCGCAGCTTTTGAAGTTCACCAGCAAAAAAAGCCTTGAAGGCTCTGAAACAAAAGACATCTGCCACCTGAAGTTGAGGAGTGAGACCAGTTGGCACGCAAGCTATAAAGAGTTGCAGGCTTCGTGCCTTTTGCAGCACGGACTGCGTGATGGCACGGAGCCAGGTCCATGGTCAGAGTGGCTGGCAGAACTGCTGCCAAGGCTCAAAGCAGCTCTACACCTCCAAAATTTCACACATGAAACAACAGATGTGTTCCACGACGAAGCTAATCTCCATATCATAAGGAAGGTGGGGCTGCAGCAAGTAAGTCTTCGTAAAGCTTTTTGGGGCACAAGTGCTTGTTGCAAAGCACAAAGGAAGGCAAGCACTTTTTGCACGGTTCATTTTCACAAAGCACAGCAACGATGTTGCGCTGCCCGCGTCTCAGAAGCTTTGCCCCGGCATGGAAGTCCAACAGAGCTTTGGACGCTACCAGTACCACGCGCGGTTTCTCTGGAAAGCGCATGCAAGTCTCGTCTAAGTTCAACAAAAGAAGCGGTCGGTCCAGTGTAGTTCTGCGTTGCAAATGTTTGCAACCATTGCCAAAAAAATTGCCACCTCTGCACAACGAAAACGACCCCACTTCCTGGCCCCAAAATGACCCCAGTTTTAGTTCCCCTACATAAAAAAGATCTAGTTTTGGGGCCGCTCAGCGGCCCCAGATTTGGGCCCCACCTTGCCCTTTTCAATTTCAGGTTGGCACGACCATGCTCGGACGAGATAAACCCCCAGCGCTTGCGAAAGCGCTGCACCCATGCAATTCTTCCACGATAGCCAATGCAGCGACTGGACGGCTCAAATGTTCGTACATGGCGTACACAGCCGCCAAACTTGGAACCACTCCTCGAAGATTAAGCTTTTCAATCTCTTTGACCAACAAAACTTCAGCCACCTCCCTGCGAACTCGGGCGCGGATACTCGCATCAAGAGGCACAGAGACCGCTATTTCCTCCACTAAGTCCAGCGTGGGGTAGTCAGCGTCCTCTGGGCGTAAGCCACTGAATTTTGGGCGGCAAACAAAGTGATTGCAAGGTCGCAGCCAGACATCAAGTAGGCCGCACGACCTTCTCCAACCATGGCAATGTCAGCCCAACGGGGAAAAGTCTGCGGCTTTGCCGCTTTCTCTTGCCGCTGCCGAAGCCATTGGAAAAACCAACTGTGTGTTGAATGCCATTTGGCATTCGCGGCATGTTCATCCAAGGCCTCCAAGCCACCAAATGGAAAAGCACAAGTAGGGATGCTGCTCTTGAGGCAAAAACTGCACAGGCCAAAAAAGCACAAAGGGATAAGTCTCAAGTAATCCGGATGGTTCCAAAAAAGTTCCGTGGGCATTTTTGTTGAAACAGTCCTGAAGCACCGCGCCGCTCCGACACCAAAGGCACGGCGCCTGACAAGGCGGGGGCACCAAAGCCTATTTCCTACATCTGCAAAGGCACCCCCGCAAAAAATGAACCAAACAAACCGTGTGGCGCAGCTTTGCGCGCTTGAGAAGATCCTCCAATGCACTGAGGGCACACCCCCGCTGAAGATACTATCACAGAACAAACCATGAACCCCTAAATAGGGCCTATATTTCGATTCCAAAAATGGCCCCATCACGGCAAAGACAATGTAGCCAATCGGAAATAGTGAAGGATATTCTCGAAGAGCATGCAAAGGTCGGTGGAGCCTTCACAGGATGGCTGCAGGCGAAATGTTTTCATTCCAGCTCCTCATTACAATGATAACATCTGGGCCAGTCCAAGTCCCCTGCAACCCCTGCAGTCAGCGTTAAAGTCACAAAAGCAAGGTGGGCCAGAGAACCCAAAAGCATGACGGCACACAGCACGCCTTTTAATCTTGTGGTGTGGGCAGCTGTGCTCTGCACGAAATCGACGTAAGATCTGTACTGAAGCATCGTGCGCACTGACGGTATCAGGGGCCACAATTCACCACAGCATGCTGTTCAGCTACGTCTACATTCTTCTAGTCGCTTTTTCTGCTAATGTAATTAATTCCGTCCCATCTTATCTATTTCTGCCGTTCTCATTTCGTTTGCTAGAGACCCCTAGAAAAATGTGACCACACCAAATCCCCTGCGACCCCTGCGGTCAATGTTGAAATTTTGTCAATGTTTGAATACCGATCGAACAGACATCAATAGACATGAAAGGCTTTCATTCTGGGAGGTCTCCTCGATAGACATCAAACATTTATTCTGAAAAAGTCCGCGGCATGTCAACATTGACTGCAGGGGTTCAAGGGGTCCCCTGCGGCTTTTCTTTCAACTAAGCAGCTGCACCTGCCAACAAACAGTACTGGGCCTTCCAAAACGCGCGTCGTACTACGCAATCATGAAAGAGACATGCAAACTCAGATGTATAAATATATCGCTCAGGCGCACGCCAAAAAATCAGCTGCCATCACAACCATGGCGTCCCATTGGCAGGTGAGTTGTTACACGCTCCTTAGATGTATTGGCTTCCCATGACCACCGTTCTGCTGTCAAAATGAAGAAAAAACCTGTTGTGGCATCTGGAACATTTAAGCACCTTAGCCCAACGTTTAAATTCATCCCTCATCGCCAGTTCTGCTTGCCAAAAACGGCCCCACTTCTTCCACAAAAATTTGAAGCTCACGCCAAAAGCTGCATCGCAACCCTGGCGTCCATTCGGCAGGTGAGTTGTTACACACTCCTTAGATGTTTTGGACTTCCATGACCACCGTTCTGCTGTCAAAATGAACCAAAACCTTTTGTGGTATCTTGAACGTTTAAGCACCTTAGCCCAACGTTAAATTCATCCCCTCATCGCCAGTTCTGCTTGCCAAAAACGGCCCACTTCTTCCACAAAAATTTGAGGCTCACGCCAAAAGCTGCAATCGCAACCCTTGCGTCCATTCGGCAGGTGGTTGTTACACACTCCTTAGATGTTTTGGACTTCCATGACCACCGTTCTGCTGTCAAAATGAACCAAAACCTTTTGTGGTATCTTGAACGTTTAAGCACCTTAGCCCAACGTTAAATTCATCCTCATCGCCAGTTGCTCCATAAACAACAAGAACAGATCAGGTTAGACATTATCGCAGCTGCAGCAAAGGAACTTGTTTTGGTAGAAGAAACAACTCTATTACGCACTACGTTGCTACGCAAGGGCCTGCCTCATACCACAACCTCATACCAGGACCCCGAAGCGAATGTTACAACCTGTCGCCGGGAAAAAAAAAAGGTCCAGCTTTCAACTGCTGCACTCATCTGGGGCCTGCCACCGCAAAAAATGCACATTTTCACCTGGGAGTCTGCCACCGCAAAAAAAAAGGTTAAGAAGGTTCAGCTTTCAACTGACGCACTCATCTGGGAACCTGCCACCGCAAAAAACCACAGAAGGTGTAGCTTGCAAGTGTCGCATTTTCATCTGGGAGCCTGCCACCGCAAAAACGTCAAGAATATCCAGCTTGCAGCTGTCACATTTTCACCTTGGAGCCTGCCACCGCAAAAAAAAGGTAAAGAAGGTTTAGTTTCAACTGCCACACTCATCTAGGGGGCCTGCCACCGCAAAACCGTCAAGAATAGGCAGGCTTGCAGCTGTCACATTTTCACCTGGGAGCCGCCACCGAAAAAAAAAAGTAAAGAAGGTTTAGTTTTCAACTGACACACTCATCTGGGAGCCTGCCACCGCAAAAACGTCAAGAATAGGCAGCTTGCAGCTGTCACATTTTCACCTGGGGGCTGCCACCGCCAAAAAAAGAGCAAAGAAGGTTCAGCTTTCAACCGCCACAACTTATCTGGGAGCCTGCCACCGCAAAAACGTCAAGAATATCCAGCTTGCAGCTGTCACATTTTCACCTGGTGAGCCTGCCACCGCAAAAAAAGTAAAGAAGGTTTAGTTTTTTAACTGCCACGCTCATCTGGGAGCCTGCCACCGCAAAAACGTCAAGCATATCCAGCTTGCAGCTGTCACATTTTCGCTTGGGAGCCTGCCACCGCAAAAGAAAGGTCAAGAAGGTTCAGCTGGAGCCTGCCACCGCAAAAAAAATCAAGAATATCCAGCTTGCAGCTGTCACATTTTCACTTGGGAGCCTGCCACCGCAAAAAAAAAAGCAAGAAATTTCAGTTTGCAACTGTCACGCTCATCTGGGCGCCTGCACCCGAAAAAGGGAACAAATGTGCAGCTTGCAAGTGTCGCATTCTCATCTGGGAGCCTGCCACCGGTCAAGAATATCCAGTTTGCAGTTACATTTTCTCCTTTTCCTGTGGGGTACCGCCAACCTAGAAAGGCAGCTTCAACTTTCAACTACACATCAATTCTTTGCAAAATGTGTGCACTTGCAAGTGTGCTGCTGGGGGTCCATCAAAAAATGTCAAATCCAGATTGCAAACAAGGTGGGATAGATTAGAACTTTTTTTCACACAAAGGAAGATTGATATGATTTAAAAAAACCTTATTCTATCCCACCTCGACAAAAGTTCATCTACCAGATTTCAGGAAACTGGGAATTTTTTTGTTGGTTTACTTCCAGGTGAGAATGCGACAGCTGCAAGTTGATTTTTCCTGTTATTTTTTTTCGGTGGCAGGCTCCCAGGTGAAAATGTGACAGCTGCAAACTCGATATTATTGACGTTTTTGCGGTGGCAGGCTCCCAGGTGAGTGCGGCAGTTGAAAACTGAACCTTTTTAGATTTTTTTTTGCGGTGGCAGGCTCCCAGGTGAAAATGTGACAGCTGCAAACTGGATATTTTGACGTTTTTGCGGTAGCAGGCTGCAAATATGTAGAATCCCAAATAAGGATCTTTATGCTCGCGTGCGTGCAGTCTACTTACCGCGAAACAACGAGTTACACCTTACTACAACGTCTCCCCGTCAAAAACGGTCGTAACAACCAGCAAAACCGAAATCACATGGTTGCTTCCCTTGAAGCAAAACAAAGATGTCACATGTTTGTGACTGCTTCTTACAAACAAAACAAACGAACTCACTCAAACTGATTTGTTTTGAGTTGGTTGGTTTGAAAAAATTGTTCTCGTGGTGAATAAGCCATGAAACAAAAAAACGAATTCCGCTCATCCGTGTGGACATTCATGTCATGTTGAAAATGACGTAAATTACCATTAGACAAACCTATATTATATATATATATAGTTACCGGCTAAGACGCCAAGTCTAGAAGTCATCCTTCCAAGTTACGCGCAGAAAAAAAACGCATGTGAAAATAAAACCAAAAATAACATGTGACATGCGGACATGTGAAAAACTGCCGTCGACAAGTGAAGCTGAAACACACTTGCACATTCAGTTTTCTTTTTCCTGTCAAAGCATGGGAAATCTTAAATTGTTCCAAGCTGGATCACACTGGCACGGTGACACAAAACCCACTTGAATCCAAACATTTCTTGAGAAAAAGAATGAGTGACCCCGTTTGCATTACACATGTTAAATGACAAGCAACATTCATTGATCGTTGCACGTTTGTTTAAACTGACAGTTGGTGCATTCATGTTTGTGAATCAGCTCACAAGGTTGGAACATCTCCAACTGAACATCTGAACATTTAAAATACAAGACGGAAACGCGATAGTTTCACGCCAGCTTCATGGATGATCGCTGTGTTCAAGCCGATCTAAGCGTCACGTGCTAGGTCCCAACAAGAGCGGGAAATCAGACAGGGTGGCAACACTCTGTTTCAGAAAGCCTGCCGGTCTCCAAACCAAAGTCCAAATGGTCAAGCGCAACGCTGACCTATCTATAAACCGCTATTGACAAGTCACTGCAAACGTCCCCCAGCGTTTTGCGCGAGCCCGCGCAGGCGAAATGCACATGGACATGTGATAAGAGGCATTTCGTGTGGAAATTTGCAGGGAAAATGCCGGACCCGTATTCCAAGGCAAGCATTTTGTGCGAGCCTGCGCAGTCAAAATGCACATGGACATGTCACAAGAAGCATTTTGTGTTATGTCACCCACACATTACTACCACAATTTCAGCGTTGATGCAAACGTCGGGCAAATAAGACAACATGTCGGTGAAAATGGGCCACTCTTCAATGGTATCTCCCTGCCAAGTGGCCGCAAAAAGTAGTTGCAATGCTGGCCCGCGCATCTGATTGACACCGGCACACAAGGGCATCTTCAGCCCTCAAAAGATGAAGGTCGAAACTGCCCGAAATAAAAAATCATCATTTGCACAATCTCCAATGATGTTTTGTTTGTTCCACGTGAGAAGAGGAGGAAATAAGTAAATAAAGGGAAACGAGGACAAGCAATGACCACATCAGAGTAGTGAGTCCGTGCACAGCAGACAAGCGTTACCGACCCCGCTAAAACTTTACAACACTCAAAACTAGAAATGCTTCTGGAGGAAGAAGCCAGGCCTCCGTTGTGATAGTGAATCCTGGTCGCTTCATGGGGCGGGATGTTCCTCGCAAAAAAGCAGCTTAAACATCGTCGCATTGCAGAACGTCAGTTACTCATCTAACACTATGTCATACAACAGGTTGAACATCGAGCCTTCAAACACAGATGCTGCGTTCATTGATGCACCTTGAAAGTCATTAACACCTTTTGTCATGCGCACTAACCGGCGCTAAGGTGAAGAAAACCAAAGCTTTGTTGTTCCCCAGCGGTGCGCACTAACTGGCGCCCCAGTGAAGAAACTACATAGCTACGCCTGAGTTTGGCGTGAAAGCAAAAAAACAAGTCCTCTTTGCTCAATCGGCCAGCTTTGGCGATGAGTCTCTTCTGCTTTTTTGCTTTCGCTTTTCAGCGTTTTGCTGACGTCTTTCAGCGAAGCTTCAACTCCTGCGTTCTCCGCTTAAGGTCTCCCAGCACGTCAGTCATAGTAGTAGAGATCACAGGCGCAGCCACGGAGAGGTCGCTCAGCTGCACCGTCAGCCATAGAGCCCATAGAGGTCGCAGCTGCCAAATCATGCGCGCCGTCAGCCATGGAGCCTATGGAGGTCACAGTGGGGTCACTACTGGCGCAACAGCAGGGTTTTTCGTCTCTACAATTCAATCAGAAGCCGTTGAACAGGCATGCACAGTTAGCCAGCGCAGCTGTTTCCACACTGAACAATGCTGGTCAGGCACCAGCAAAACGGCTCCATGTTTTGAACTGTCTGACGGTCCTTTTTTCAGACCTCCGCAACGTTCTGTCATTGTATCTTCACTCCAAATTACGAGTGAACAGCAGGAATATGTTTTGCTTGTACAGCGTTGTCTCGGCCAGAGAGAGGCTATCTGGGATTGCGTCGGCAAACTGTCCTGCACTGTCGGTCTAAGCCCAGTGCTTGAAGGTCCTTGGTCAAAAGATTGATATTTCCATCAAGTGCACAAATGGCTTGAAGGCTTTAGCCCAAGAACGTGCCTGCAGCCAAGCAGGCACTTTGAAAAAAATCTGGAAAAACAAGGCTTTGGTCACTTCGTGGACCCTCGGCCCGCAGCTTTTGAATTCACCAGCAAAAAAAAGCCTTGAAGGCTCTGAAACAAAAGACATCTGCCACCTGAAGTTGAGGAGTGAGACCAGTTGGCACGCAAGCTATAAAGAGTTGCAGGCTTCGTGCCTTTTGCAGCACGGACTGCGTGATTGGCACGGAGCCAGGTCCATGGTCAGAGTTGGCTGGCAGAACTGCTCCAAGGCCTCAAAGCAGCTGCTAGCACCTCCAAAATTTCACACATGACAACAGATGTGTTCCACGACGAAGCTAATCTCCATAATCATAAGGAAGGTGGGGCTGCAGCAAGTAAGTCTTCGTAAAGCTTTTTGGGGCACAAGTGCTTGTTGCAAAGCCAAAGGAAGGCAAGCACTTTTGCACGGCTTCATTTTCACAAAGCACAGCAACGATGTTGCGCTGCCGCGTCTCAGAAGCTTTGCCCCTGCATGGGAAGTCCAACCACGAGCTTTGGACGCTACCAGTCCCCACGCGCGGTTTCTCTGGAAAGCGCATGCAAGTCTCGTCTAAGTTCAACAAAAGAAGCGGTCGGTCCAGTGTAGTTCTGCGTTGCAAATGTTGCAACCATTGCCAAAAAATTGCCACCTGCACAACGAAAACGACCCCACTTCCTGGCCCCCAAAAATGACCCCAGTTTTAGTTCCCCTACATAAAAAAGATCTAGTTTTGGGGCCGCTCAGCGGCCCCAGATTTGGGGCCCCACCTTGCCCTTTTCAATTTCAGGTTGGCACGACCATGCTCGACGAGATAAACCCCAGCGCTTGCGAAAGCGCTGCACCCATGCAATTCTTCCACGATAGCCAATGCAGCGACTGGACGGCTCAAATGCTTCGTACATGGCGTACACAGCCGCCAAACTTGGAACCACTCCTCGAAGATTAAGCTTTTCAATCTCTTTGACCAACAAAACTTCAGCCACCTCCTTGCGAACTCGGGCGCGGATACTCGCATCAAGAGGCACAGAGACCGCTATTTCCTCCACTAAGTCCAGCGTGGGGTAGTCAGCGTCCTCTGGGCGTAAGCCACTGAATTTTGGGCGGCAAACAAAGTGATTGCAAGGTCGCAGCCAGACATCAAGTAGGCCGCACGGACCTTCTCCAACCATGGCAATGTCAGCCCAACGGGGAAAAGTCTGCGGCTTTGCCGCTTTCTCTTGCCGCTGCCGAAGCCATTGGAAAAACCAACTGTGGGTTGAATGCCATTTGGCATTCGCGGCATGTTCATCCAAGGCCTCCAAGCCACCAAATGGAAAAGCACAAGTAGGGATGCTGCTCTTGAGGCAAAAACTGCACATGGCTAAAAAAGCACAAGTAGGGATGCAAGTCTCAAGTAATCCGGATGGTTCCAAAAAAGTTCCGTGGCATTTTTGTTGAAACAGTCCTGAAAGCACCGCGCCGCTCCGACAACAAAGGCACGGCGCCTGACAAGGCGGGGGCACCAAAGCCTATTTCCTACATCTGCAAAGGCACCCCCGCAAAAAATGAACCAAACAAACCGTGTGGCGCAGCTTTGCGCGCTTGAGAAGATCCTCCAATGCACTGAGTGGCACACCCCCGCTGAAGATACTATCACAGAACAAACCATGAACCCCTAAATAGGGCCTATATTTCGATTCCAAAAATGGCCCCATCACGGCAAAGACAATGTAGCCAATCGGAAATAGTGAAGGATATTCTCGAAGAGCATGCAAAGGTCGGTGGAGCCTTCACAGGATGGCTGCAGGCGAAATGTTTCATTCCAGCTCCTCATTACAATGATAACATCTGGGCCAGTCCAAGTCCCCTGCCACCCCTGCAGTCAGCGTTAAAGTCACAAAAGCAAGGTGGGCCAGAGAACCCAAAAGCATGACGGCACACAGCACGCCTTTTAATCTTGTGGTGTGGGCAGCTGTGCTCTGCACGAAATCGACGTAAGATCTGTACTGAAGCATCGTGCGCACTGACGGTATCAAGGGCCACAATTCACCACAGCATGCTGTGTCAGCTACGTCTACATTCCTCTAGTCGCTTTTTCTGCTAATGTAATTAATTCCGTCCCATCTTATCTATTTCTGCGTTCTCATTTCGTTTGCTAGAGACCCCTAGAAAAATGTGACCACACCCAATCCCCTGCGCCCCCTGCGGTCAATGTTGAAATTTGTCAATGTTTGAATACCGATCGAACAGACATCAATAGACATGAAAGGCTTTCATTCTGGGAGGTCTCCTCGATAGACATCAAACATTTATTCTGAAAAGTCCGTGGCATGTCAACATTGACTGCAGGGGTTCAAGGGGATCCCCTGCGGCTTTTCTTTCAACTAAGCAGCTGCACCTGCCAACAAACAGTACTGGGCCTTCCCCAAACGCGCGTCGTACTACGCAATCATGAAGAGACATGCAAACTCAGATGTATAGACATTATATAATATATAATTCTCCGCGCTAATGTCGTTTACGCCACGTCGAGGATAAATCAAAAAATCAGTCTCAAAACACAGTCCCCCATCACAAATGAAACCTCGACTGACATGTCCGAAGTTGCCAAAGAAAAATTGCACAACGTGAAACCACAAGTACTGAATCAAAATCAAGCAACCAACACTCAGAATGTAATTCCTCGGGCTCTTCCCCATGACCACCGTTCTGCTGTCAAAATGAACAAAAACCTTTGTGGTATCTTGAACGTTTAAGCATCTTAGCCCAACGTTAAATTCATCCCTCATCGCCATTTCTGCTTGCCAAAAACGGCCCACTTCGTCCACAAACATTTGCACGAGAGGCTGATTCGCTCAGGCTCACGCCAAAAGCTGCATCGCAACCCTGGCGTCCATTCGGCAGGTGAGTTGTTACACACTCCTTAGATGTTTTGGACTTCCATGACCACCGTTCTGCTGTCAAAATGAACCAAAACCTTTTGTGGTATCTTGAACGTTTAAGCACCTTAGACCAACGTTAAATTCATCCCTCATCGCCAGTTCTGCTTGCCAGAAACTGCCCACTTCTTCCACAAAATTTGAGGCTCACGCCAAAAAGCTGCACCGCAACGCCTGGCGTCCATTCGGCAGGTGAGTTGTTAACAACACTCCTTAGATGTTTTTTGGACTTCCAATGATGACACCGTTCGCTGTCAAAATGAACCAAAACCTTTTGTGGTATCTTGAACGTTAAGCACCTTAGCCCAACGTTAAATTCATCCCTCAATCGCCAGTTTCTGCTTGCCAAAAACGGCCCACTTCTTCCACAAAAATTTGAGGCTCACGCCAAAAGCTGCATCGCAACCCTTGTGTCCATTCGGCAGGTGAGTTGTTACACACTCCTTAGATGTTTTGGACTTCCATGACCACCGTTCTGCTGTCAAAATGAACCAAAACCTTTTGTGGTATCTTGAACGTTTAAGCACCTTAGCCCAACTTTAAATTCATCCCTCATCGCCAGTTCTGCTTGCCAGAAACAACAAGAACAGATCAGGTTAGACATTATCGCAGCTGCAGCAACAGGAACTTGTTTTGGTAGAAGAAACAACTCTATACGCACTACGTTGCTACGCAAGGGCCTGCCTCATACCACAACCTCATACCAGGACCCCGAAGCGAATGTTACAACCTGTCGCCGGGAAAAAAAAAAGGTCCAGCTTTCAACTGCTGCACTCATCTGGGGGCCTGCCACCGCAAAAATGCACATTTTCACCTGGGAGTCTGCCACCGCCAAAAAAAAGGTTAAGAAGGTTCAGCTTTCAACTGACGCACTCATCTGGGAACCTGCCACCGCAAAAAACCACAGAAGGGGTAGCTTGCAAGTGTCGCATTTTCATCTGGGAGCCTGCCACCGCAAAAACGTCAAGAATATCCAGCTTGCAGCTGTCACATTTTCACCTGGGAGCCTGCCACCGCAAAAAAAGGTAAAGAAGGTTTTGTTTACTGCCCACATCTAGGGGCCTGCCACCGCAAAACCGTCAAAATAGGCAGCTTGCAACCTTTCACCGGGAGCCTCCACGAAAAAAAGTAAAGAAGGTTTAGTTTTTGCCAACCCACTCATCTGGGAGCCTCCAGCCAAAAAACGTCAGAATAGGCAGCTTGCACTGTCACATTTTCACTGGGAGCCTGCCACCGCAAAAAAAGAGCAAAGAAGGTTAGCTTTTCAACGCCACACTTATCTGGGCCTGCCACCGCAAAACTCAAGAATATTCCAGCTTGCCAGCTGTCACATTTTAACCTGGGAGCCTGCCACCGCAAAAAAAGGTAAAGAAGGTTTAGCCACGCTTTTAACTGCAAAAACAAATATCAGCAGCTGTCCGCCACCGCAAAAACACAAGGCATTCCTATCCAGCTTGCAGCTGTCCACAAGAAGGTTCAGCTTGCCACAGCAAAAATCAAGATATCCAGCTGCATGCTGTCAGGGAGCCTGCCACCGCAAAAAAAAAGTTCAATGAATTTTCAGTTTGCAATGTCACGCTCATCTGGGCGCCTGCCAGCCGAAAAAGGGAACAAATGTGCAGCTTGCAAGTGTCGCATTCTCATCTGGGAGCCTGCCACCGCCTAAACGTTCAGAAATCCAGTTTGCAGCTGTCACATTTTTCGCCTGGGGGGGGCCTGCCACGCCCAAAAAAAAAGTAAGAAAGGGTAGCTTTCAACTTTCAACTACCACAGTCATCTGGGAGTCTGCCACCCAAAAAATGAACAAATGTGCAGCTTGCAAGTGTATATATCGGGGGGCCTGCCATCAAAAAAAATGTCAAATCCAGATTGGCAAAACAGAAGGTGGGATAGATTAGAACTTTTTTTTCACACAAAGGAAGATTTGATATGATTTAAAAAAACCTTATTCTATCCCACCTCGACAAAAGTTCATCTACCAAGATTTCAGGAAACTGGGAATTTTTTGTTGGTTTATTTCCAGGTGAGAATGCGACAGCTGCAAGTTGATTTTTCCTGTTATTTTTTTTCCGGTGGCAGGTCCCAGGTGAAAATGTGACAGCTGCAAACTCGATATTATTGGACGTTTTGCGGTGGCAGGCTCCCAGGTGAGTGCGGCAGTTGAAAACTGAACCTTTTTAGATTTTTTTTGCGGTGGCAGCTCCCAGGTGAAAATGTGACAGCTGCAAACTGGATATTTTTGACGTTTTTGCGGTAGCAGGCTGCAAATATGTAAATCCCAAATAAGGATCTTTATGCTCGCGTGCGGCAGTGCTACTTATCCGCGAAACAACGAGTTACTACCTTACTACAACGTCTCCCCGTCCAAAAACGTCGTAAACACCCAGCCAAAACCGAAATCACATGGTTGCTTCCCTTGAAGCAAAACAAAGATGTCAACATGTTGTGACTGCTTCTTACAAACAAAACAAACGAACTCACTCAAACTGATTTGTTTTGAGTTGGTTTGGTTTGAAAAAAATTGTTCTCGGGTTGAATAAGCCATGAAACAAAAAACGAATTCGCTCATCCGGTGGTGACATTTCATGTCATGTTGAAAATGACGTAAATTACTCATTTTCAGACAAACCTATATTATATATATATAGTTACCGGCTAAGACGCCAAGTCTAGAAGTCATCCTTCCAAGTTCGCGCAGAAAAAAACGCATGTGAAAATAAACACCAAAAATCATGTGACATGCGGACATGTGAAAAATGCCGTCGACAATTGAAGCTGAAAACACTTGCAACATTCAGTTTTCTTTTTCCTGTCAAAGCATGGGGAAAATCTTAAATTGTTCCAAAGCTGGATCACACTGGCACGGTGACACAAAACCCACTTGAATCCAAACATTTCTTGAGAAAAGAAATGATGACCCCGTTTGCATTACACATGTTAAATGACAAGCACATTCATTGATCGTTGCACGTTTGTTTAAACTGACAGTGGTGCATTCATGTTTGTGAATCAGCTCACAAGGTTGGAACATCTCCAACTGAACATCTGACATTTAAAATACAAGACGAACGCGATAGTTTCACGCAGCTTGCATGGATGATCGCTGTGTTCAAGCCGATCTAAGCGTCACGTGCTAGGTCCCAACAAAGAGCGGGAAATCAGACAGGGTGGCACACTCTGTTTCAGAAAGCCTGCCGGGTCTCCAAACCAAAGTCCAAATGGTCAAGCGCAACGCTTGAACCTATCTATAAACCGCTATTGACAAGTCAACTGCAAACGTCCCCCAGCGTTTGCGCGAGCCCGCGCAGGCGAAATGCACATGGACATGTGATAAGAGGCATTTCGTGTGGAAATTTGCAGGGAAAATGCGGACCCGTATTCCAGGCAAGCATTTGTGCGAGCCTGCGCAGTAAAATGCAATGGACATGCACAAGAAGCATTTTGTGTTATGTCACCCACACATTATACCACAATTTCAGCGTTGATGCAAACGGTCGGGCAAATAAGACAACATGTCGGTGAAAATGGGCCACTCTTCAATGGTATCTCCCTGCCAAGTGGCCGCAAAAGTAGTTGCACTGCTGGCCCGCCATCTGATTGACACCGGCACACAAGGGCATCTTCAGCCCTCAAAGATAAGGTCGAAACTGCCCGAAATAAAAAATCTCATTTTGCACAATCTCCAATGATGTTTTGTTTTGTTCCACGTGAGAAGAGGAAAATAAGTAATAAAGTGAAACGAGGACAAGCAAATGACCACATCAGTGTAGTGAGGTCCGTGCCACAGCAGACAAGCGTTACCGACCCCGCTAAAACTTTACAACACTCAAAAACTAGAAATGCTTCTGGAGGAAGTAAGCCAGGCATCCGTTGTGATAGTGAATCCTGGTCGCTTCATGGGGCGGGATGTTCCTCGCAAAAAAGCAGCTTAAACATCGTCGCATTGCAGAACGTCAGTTACTCATCTAACACTATGTCATACAACAGGTTGAACATCGAGCCTTCAAACACAGATGCTGCTGTTCATTGATGCAACCTTGAAAGTCATTAACACCTTTTGTCATGCGCACTAACCGGCGCTAAGGTGAAGAAAACCAAAGCTTTGCTGTTCCCCAGCGGTGCGCACTAACTGGCGCCCCAGTGAAGAAACTACAATGTAGCCAAGGTTGAAAAGACTACACACTCGCCTGAGTTTGGCGTGAAAGCAAAAAAAACAAGTCCTCTTTGCTCAATCGGCCAGCTTTGGCGATGAGTCTCTTCTGCTTTTTGCTTTCGCTTTTCAGCGTTTTGCTGACGTCTTTCAGCGAAGCTTTCAACTCCTGCCTTCTCCGCTTAAGGTCGCCCAGCACGTCAGTCATAGTAGTAGAGATCACAGGCGCAGCCACGGAGGAGGTCACAGCTGCACCTTCAGCCATAGAGCCCATAGAGGTCGCAGCTGCCAAATCATGCGCGCCGTCAGCCATGGAGCCTATGGAGGTCACAGTGGGGTCACTACTGGCGCAACAGCAGGGTTTTTCGTCTCTACAAATTCAATCAGAGCCGTTGAACAGGCATGCACAGTTAGCCAGCGCAGCTGTTTCCACACTGAACAAATGCTGGTCAGGCACCAGCAAAACGGCTCCATGGTTTGAACTGTCTGACGGTCCTTTTTTCAGACCTCCGCAACGTTCTGTCATTGTATCTTCACTCCAAATTACGAGTGAACAGCAGGGAATATGTTTTGCTTGTACAGCGTTGTCTCGGCCAGAGGGAGGCTATCTGGGATTGCGTCGGCATCCTGCACTGTCGGGTCTAAGCCCAGTGCTTGAAGGTCCTTGGTCAAAAGATTGATATTTCCATCAAGTGCACAAATGGCTTGAAAGGCTTTAGCCCAAGAACGTGCCTGCAGCCAAGCAGGCACTTTGAAAAAAATCTGGAAAAACAAGGCTTTGGTCACTTCGTGACCCTCGGCCCGCAGCTTTTGAATTTCACCAGCAAAAAAAAGCCTTGAAGGCTCTGAAACAAAAGACATCTGCCACCTGAAGTTGAGGAGTGAGACCAGTTGGCACGCAAGCTATAAAGAGTTGCAGGCTTCGTGCCTTTTGCAGCACGGACTGCGTGATGGCACGGAGCCAGGTCCATGGTCAGAGTTGGCTGGCAGAACTGCTGCCAAGGCCTCAAAGCAGCTGCTAGCACCTCCAAAATTTCACACATGACAACAGATGTGTTCCACGACGAAGCTAATCTCCATATACATAAGGAAGGTGGAGCTGCAGCAAGTAAGTCTTCGTAAAGCTTTTTGGGGCACAAGTGCTTGTTGCAAAGCACAAAGGAAGGCAAGCACTTTTGCACGGCTTCATTTTCACAAAGCACAGCAACGAATGTTGCGCTGCCGCGTCTCAGAAGCTTTGCCCCTGCATGGGAAGTCCAACCACGAGCTTTGGACGCTACCAGTCCCACGCGCGGTTTCTCTGGAAAGCGCATGCAAGTCTCGTCTAAGTTCAACAAAAGAAGCGGTCGGTCCAGTGTAGTTCTGCGTTGCAAATGTTGCAACCATTGCCAAAAAATTGCCACCTGCACAACGAAAACGACCCCACTTCCTGGCCCCCCAAAATGACCCCAGTTTTAGTTCCCCTACATAAAAAAGATCTAGTTTTGGGGCCGCTCAGCGGCCCCAGATTTGGGGCCCCACCTTGCCCTTTTCAATTTCAGGTTGGCACGACCATGCTCGACGAGATAAACCCCAGCGCTTGCGAAAGCGCTGCACCCATGCAATTCTTCCACGATAGCCAATGCAGCGACTGGACGGATCAAATGCTTCGTACATGGCGTACACAGCCGCCAAACTTGGAACCACTCCTCGAAGATTAAGCTTTTCAATCTCTTTGACCAACAAAACTTCAGCCACCTCCTTGCGAACTCGGACGCGGATACTCGCATCAAGAGGCATAGAGACCGCTATTTCCTCCACTAAGTCCAGCGTGGGGTAGTCAGCGTCCTCTGGGCGTAAGCCACTGAATTTTTGGGCGGCAAACAAAGTGATTGCAAGGTCGCAGCCAGACATCAAGTAGGCCGCACGGACCTTCTCCAACCATGGCAATGTCAGCCCAACGGGGAAAAGTCTGCGGCTTTGCCGCTTTCCTCTTGGGCCGCTTCCGAAGTCCATTGGAAAAACCACTGTGTGTTGAATTCCATTTTGGCATTCGCGGCATTGTTCATTCCAAGGCCTCCAAGCCACCAAATGGAAAAGCAAAGTAGGGATGCTGCTCTTAGGCAAAACTGCACATGGCCTCAAGCTTATAAATCTCAAGTAATCCGGATGGTTCCAAAAAAGTTTCCCGTGGCATTTTTGTTGAAACAGGCTGAAGCACCTCGCCGCCCCGACCAAATGCAACGGCGGCGCCTGACAAGGCGGGGGCACAAAGCCATTTCCTACATCTGCAAAGGCCCCCCCCCAGCCAAAAATGAACAAACAAACCCGTGTGGCGCAGCTTTGGCGCCTTTGAGAAGATCCTCCATGCACTGTTGGCACACCCCCGCTGAAGATTACTGTATCTTCACTCCCAAATTACGAGTGAACAGCCAGGAATATGTTTTGGCCTTGTCAGCGTTGTCTCGGCCAAAAGAGAGAGGCTATCTTGGATTGCGTCGGCATCCTGCACTGTCGGGTCTAAGCCCAGTGCTTGAAGGTCCTTGGTCAAAAGATTGATATTTCCATCAAGTGCACAAATGGCTTGAAAGGCTTTAGCCCAAGAACGTGCCTGCAGCCAAGCAGGCACTTTGAAAAAAATCTGGAAAAACAAGGCTTTGGTCACTTCGTGACCCTCGGCCCGCAGCTTTTGAAGTTCACCAGCAAAAAAAGCCTTGAAGGCTCTGAAACAAAAGACATCTGCCACCTGAAGTTGAGGAGTGAGACCAGTTGGCACGCAAGCTATAAAGAGTTGCAGGCTTCGTGCCTTTTGCAGCACGGACTGCGTGATGTGGCACGGAGCCAGGTCCATGGTCAGAGTTGGCTGGCAGGACTGCTGCCAAGGCCTCAAAGCAGCTGCTAGCACCTCCAAAATTTCACACATGACAACAGATGTGTTCCACGACGAAGCTAATCTCCATATACATAAGGAAGGGGGAGCTGCAGCAAGTAAGTCTTCGTAAAGATTTTTGGGGCACAAGTGCTTGTTGCAAAGCACAAAGGAAGGCAAGCACTTTTGCACGGCTTCATTTTCACAAAGCACAGCAACGAATGTTGCGCTGCCGCGTCTCAGAAGCTTTGCCCCTGCATGGGAAGTCCAACCACGAGCTTTGGACGCTACCAGTCCCACGCGCGGTTTCTCTGGAAAGCGCATGCAAGTCTCGTCTAAGGTCAACAAAAGAAGCGGTCGGTCCAGTGTAGTTCTGCGTTGCAAATGTTGCAACCATTGCCAAAAAATTGCCACCTGCACAACGAAAACGCCCCCACTTCCTGGCCCCCAAAAATGACCCCAGTTTTAGTTCCCCTACATAAAAAAGACCTAGTTTTGGGGCCGCTCAGCGGCCCCAGATTTGGGGCCCCACCTTGCCCTTTTCAATTTCAGGTTGGCCGACGACCATGCTCACGCGATAAACCCCAGCGCTTTGCGAAAGCGCTGCACCCATGGAAATTCGTCCACGATTAGCCAATTGCAGCGAATGGACGGCTCAAATGCTTCGTACATGGCGTACACAGCCGCCAAAACTGGAACCAATCCTCGAAGATTAAAAGCTTTCAATCTCTTTGACCGAACAAAACTTCAAGCCCCTCTTGCGAAACTCGGACGCGGATTAATCGCCATATCAAGAGGCATAGAGACCGCGATTTTCCTCCACTAAGCAGCGTGGGGTACGTCAGCGTCCTCGGGGCGTTTAGCCACCTGAATTTTTGGGCGGCAAAAAAAAGTGATTTGCAAGGTCGCAGCAGACATCAAGTAGGCCCGCACGGACCTTCTCCAACCATGGCAATGTCAGCCCAACGGGGAAAAGTCTGCGGCTTGGCCGCTTTCTCTTGCCGCTGCCGAAGCCATTGGAAAAACCAACTGTGTGTTGAATGCCATTTGGCATTCGCGGCATGTTCATCCAAGGCCTCCAAGCCACCCAATGGAAAAGCACAAGTAGGGATGCTGCTCTTGAGGCAAAAACTGCACATGGCCAAAAAAGCACAAGTAGGGATGCAAGTCTCAAGTAATCCGGATGGTTCAAAAAAAGTTCCGTGGCATTTTTGTTGAAACAGTCCTGAAAGCACCGCGCCGCTCCGACACCAAAGGCACGGCGCCTGACAAGGCGGGGGCACCAAAGCCTAGTTCCTACATCTGCAAAGGCACCCCCGCAAAAAATGAACCAAACAAACCGTGTTGCGCAGCTTTG
>CAMXCT020004051.1:0-47171 GCA_947184155.2 Cladocopium goreaui | reverse complement strand
GACTGGCAGGTCGAGATGTACCAGTGGTGAGAATAGATGTATTGATTGGTGGAGAGCTTGTTGATGCCGGACGCAGGAACGGTTCTGGATTCAAGACCATGTGGGACGGGATGCCGCCATGTGATACCAAGGTCGGGGGACCTTCGGATGTCGGACGAGGTACAAAAGTGTGCAGGCCTCTGGTATTTGGATGATCAAGACGGAAATTGGCCGGAGGCGGCGCTTCATCATATTCAATGGAGGGCTCGAAGAAAGGCAAGAGCCCTGCCAGATAGTTGAGATGCATAATAGCTCTAGCCAAATGATGATGGAACGCTCGCCCTTGAGCATGATCCATGAGCGATCAAACGAAAATGGAGCAAAAGGAAAGCGGAGCTTGAGCCAGGAAGCTGAAGGAGGGAAACAAGAGACCACAGAAGGACAACAACCAAGAGAAGGGAAAGGAAGAAACCAGAAACAAGAGAGAAGAAAAACAGCGGGATCACACAGAAGAGAACCCCATAACAAAAGCAACAGGAGCAATTTTGAGACAAGCAAACTCGAGTTCTGATGCTGAATCAAAAGTTGGTTTGAGATGGCCTGAAGTTCCTCATTGGGAAAGCCAGCTCGTACGTATAATTGAATTAGTTGTGCCAAACCTTGTTGGACACGCAGGGATGGAAAAGCTCCCTTGATGACGATGTGACATCTCGACCGAAAACCGCTGAGCAGGACCGAAGGAGGTGAAGCGGAGAATGGTGAGAGGACTTGTGACACCTGTGTTGGTCCCTGATAAATCAATTCAAGTGGCTTTGTTTCGATCATAAAGCCAAGGAATTCTTGATCTGGCTCTGTTTCGAGGATAATAGGCTTTCCATAGAAGCCGTCGTCCAGTAAAACTTCATATGGCTCAAAAGAGGTCAGGCGTTTGTCACCGAAAATGAGGCGATTGTCGACGTAGCGGACATGTTTAATGAACAGGTGATGATTGGAGAGAAGTTGATGGAAGGTGTGGTACCAAATCTGTTCACTGATGGAGACAACCATGAGACATAGGGCCGGAGAAAGAGGACTGCCCATGGGACTGCCTCGGCGTTGACGGATGCATCGTTGTCCCAAGGCGAATGTCTGCATATGCAAGGCGGACTTGATCAAATCTGGCACATCGCCGACGACAATCTTCCGAGTGACATTGAGGCGACGAAAGGTTCGCCCTTTGATGATGTCTCCTGGATTGTTGGACTTTCCCGGGTAGACAGAGAAGACTTCCTCATCGTAGACATTCATCTTGGGCCGGAGAAAGTCAAGGAGCATGAACCAGGAACGAAGGAATCTGTCTTGATCAATACTTGTGAAGAAGCCGGCCAAGTCTTGATTGACCAAGATCAAATCGGCGTCGACAGGCGCCGATCGCAATATCGAGAGCAGAGTGTACACGTCGCCAGTAGCGAAATGATTTGGACATGCCGTAGGGATGAGCTGGAAGATGAGTCTGGCAAGAATGTTGAGCATTGGTCTGAATGGGGAGTCGACAAAGGAAATAATCGGCCTGCCGCTGCGGAAGTCTTTCTTCCTTTTGGCCAGAATATACCCAGATGGGAGCTGGCGACCCGATCCCACTGCCCACGGATATGCACGTCCGTGCTGGCGTTGAAGGGATTCAACCAAAGAAGTCACGATTGATGATGGTTCGCTGGGTAGGGATTCAAAGATGGAAGGGTCTTGGAATGTCTTCTCGATGGATTCGAAATAAATGCACGGGCAAAATATTCGAAGAGAGGAAGCGTGTTTGTCCTCACAATGAAAGATGGCACCATCAAAGGTGTCTTGAAGACGTCCAATAGATTGCTTTGTGATGTGATCTGTGATCTGTGACAAGTGTTGTTGCCACAACAGGTGACAAAGGTCGGTGATATCGGACTGGGGCATGGAAGGAAGACCATTGCGCTTGGTCCAATTCTTCAAGCCAAGACGCAGTTGGTTATGAAATTCCTTCTTGGACGGGAAGACTTTGTTGGCCAAAGATCCTTCCGCAATGACAGCAAGGTCTGGTTGGAGATGGGAATGGAGAAGAGAGCCGG
Source organism: Cladocopium goreaui (assembly GCA_947184155.2). Lineage (NCBI taxonomy): Eukaryota > Dinophyceae > Suessiales > Symbiodiniaceae > Cladocopium > Cladocopium goreaui. The sequence continues at coordinate 45,111 of CAMXCT020004051.1, read as the reverse complement.
AGAGGACCCAGTGAGAGTCCGAAGGATTGAGTGCCGCACTCTTGTAGCAGGACCAGGATTTGCAGCAACATGTGGCTGGGTTCTTAGTCGACCAGTCGTCGATGGCTTGTTTGTGATTGCACAGGATGTCCAAAACTGCCGCATGTTTGGTGAAGACCGTCTTGAAGGAAGGAGTGTGACATGGTACCTGGTGAGCGATCATCCTGACATGCCATTGTCATAGAAACTTCTTCAAGGTTTTCTGGAGGCCTGGAGCTAGGCACCATGGGGCCCGTAGAGCTGTCGCCTTGGGTGCTGGTTTGCCTCGCCACCATTGGATGGAGGCATCGATGGCATTCAGGGACAGGGTACGGAAGGGCTCCTGGGTGTTGTTGGCCAGTCGACGTAGAGCGTAGCATAAGGTCAATCCACCATCATTGGATCTAAGCAGCTTTGTTTGCTCGAACCTTGCCTTGGTATTTGAACCTAAGGCGTGGATGATTGTCCAGAGTTCAAGACGATTCTGGAATCTGGCAGAGGTCAAAACTTGACGTACCAGTTGTGGAGTGAACTTGTGTTTGGCACGCCGCCAAAGAGTCGCAAGGCCAAATTGCGCATTGGTATTAAGAAGGGGTTTTTTGAGAAGACCCTTCTTTGGGTGGAAGAATTGGCAGATAAAAGGATAATTGAGGCGAGGTTGCCATTCTTGAATCAGTGCCATTTCCAGGCTGCGATAGTCGCTTCTGTCTGTGTAGATTGGAATAGGTGCCCAAATATACAAGTTGTCATGTTCTTGCCAGTAACGAAGTGCCAGTTCAGCTTGCACAAGTCTCTCATTGGTGAGTTGAAGGTATTTCCTGGAGCGGCTGTACTCTCTGTCCATGACATGGTGCATTGCAGAGCCCACGTAGAATTTGGGTTGCATTGATTGGATGTGAGTGAAACGGATATAGACGCTCTGAGGTTGGAAAAATTGTCTGGAGAAAAGGTTGTGGGAATGTAGCGTGAAGCCCCACAGGTGTTGGAGGTCCGCACATCCTTCCAAAATTGACTTCAGCTTGGGATTAGGTCGGTGACCATGGAGAATTGTCAGGAGCATCATTCGCGTTTGAATGATGCGGAATCCTTGAAATAAATGGATGCTGTAAGTCATGGTGAAGGGAGTCAAAATGTAAAGAATGAGGATCATCGAATGGAGAATTTGCAAATGGGATTGAAGCACTTTGTGCTTAAGTTTCCGACGCAAGAGCGGGGCTAGTCAATTGGTAAGGCTGATGCCTGCTGTCATAGCCCGGAGGAGGTTCAACGCATCATAGTTTTTGCCCATGAGATTGACTGGGATTCCCATCATGACTGCCACGCGTTCCACAGTCAGCTGGTTGCTTGGCCCACCATTCTTCCGTCTTGGCAATATTGTCGGTGAGCACTTTGCGTTTTGCTTCGGAAAGAGCAAGTTCTTTCAACCACTTGTTGAAGGCTCTGACTGCAAGGGTGGGTGGCATGTTCTGAGTGAGCCACGGATTGACACTGGTGGTGCCGACAAGAAGGGATGAAGGATCAAAGCCCGGAGGTGCAGGAGGAGCTGGTTGTTGAGAGCTTCGAAGAAGAGCAGCTTGGATAGGTGTAGCAGCAGGGCTGGATGCTGGAGGGCCAGGAGTGCCCGGAGATGAAGAGTCGCCTGGGTTTTCCCCGAGTTGTTGTCGCAGTTGGGCAAGTTGACTCCGAAGTTGAGTCAGTTCCTGTTGAGTGTCAGGGTCTGCCATTCGGGTAGGAACCCAAGTATGGATCAGGTCTGCGATCTGTTGAGCAGCGTACTTGGTGTTGTTGGTCTTGTCCAGCAACTTTCCATCCTGTCTGGCTTTGCAAGATGACACCTTGTCAAGATCCACCCCTTTGTTCCGTAATTGAGTCAATAGCTCCGTCATAAATACCACCGCTGCGATATCCCCCGTAGGAATCAGGTACACTTCACGCCCATGAGCCAGCTTCCGAAGCCAGAAGTTGTTGGCCTGCTGATATAGTAAGGCCGCTACTGGAAGCTTCAGTGGATCGCATCCCTCGATGTCGAGCTTTTGTGTAAAAGCTGAAGGTCGAATACTTCGAGGGAAGGTCAAGCCGTTGATCTTCTGATTGTCGTAGTGGTCTTGATCGTCTTGCCAGTGAGGGTTGAGATCGAAGCCATATGTACGACTTTCATCAATGGTGGTCTGTCCTCCCGGTGACTTGGAGAATGGAGTGCCGGAGTGGCGAGGTTGTGACGACGGGATTGATGGAGTACTGGGCGAAGCCAGTTGAGTCGGAGCACATGGAATAGTAGGTGAACATGGCGGAGTGGCTGAGCTGGATTGACGTGGATATGGAAGTGTTGGTGGTGGTGATGAAGGAGGTGCAGGTGGAAATCTTGGATTGGTAGGTGGAAGTCTTGGATTTGGCCATGTATGCATCGAAGCTGATGGATCTGTTGGTGGTGTCATCATATAAGGTCCCGACTGGCGCATATTGAACTGAGGTTGGAACTGAGGTCTGGACTGAGGTCGCAGCATCTGTTGAGAGTGCCAAATCGCTGATTGCATAGGACCACACCATCGAGGAAAGAACGGAAGAGCTTGCCGTACAGGAGGGCGAGGAGGCTCAGGTTCAGCACGATTTCGACCAAGTGCTGGTGAGCGGGATCGATCAGACTCTGCCATGGTGGCGTGGGCAGTTCAAGATTACTGATGGATCAAAAAAGCTGCGGTGGTTACAACGATTGATAGGATGAAATGAAATGGAACATCACATTTGAGGTACAGAGACCCTGTCAAGCAAAGTTGGTATGTGCATCGAAGTCACTAAACTAACTCTGCAAGTTCCTAATGACCAGAAAAGTTCATAAGAGGGAGAAGCAAATCAAATGGGCAAGTCAGCAGTCGCATTTTGCCAATGCGTTTGTCCAGGAAATCCCCAGAAAAGAAGTCATGATCCTGTTTAGGACAAGAAAACTAATGATACACGATCAGAGAATGCTGTCGTAAATGCTCAACGTTTTCGTTTGGCTGCATGCCGTTCCTCGTTGGCGCGATAGTTGACATTGTCCTCAGAATCTGTGTCCTTAAGTTCAATAGGGCGCCGTGCCAGTTGGTCATCATCCTTGAGGTCTGACCATTTGATCGCGATGAACTTCAGCCCCACGTGGTAGCTGTGAGCAATCGTGTACTTCTCCGGAGTGGTGACGATTCCCTTTTTAGCTACATTGAGCTGACATTTCTCGTTCCCTCCACCGCGCAGTGCAAGATGTTCCACTGAGCCTCTATAGATCGCCCCAATGGTGATTTCTTGCTGGCCTTTGCCTTTCTTCTCCATGGAATCGAGTAGTTCCTGTTCTGCCCATGATGGGAAGTTCTTGTCAGCATTGGCAATCTGCCGGCCTATGTAGAATGCTCCAAAGGTGGGCATGTGGCATCTCTGTAGATTTTTGTGGTATAAGCCCAGTTTGCTGGTCGGATCTTGCCCTCCATAAGGATCAGCTGTGCGGTACTGAGGGTCGTACCATGGCCAAGTGCCCATGTGACGAGGGTTTGGCCGCCAAAAGGTGGGGGCATTTGAAATCGGCTCATTTCTGGCAGCGGCATGACTAAGGCTAGCATGCCTGTTTGTGGAAGTTCTCGAACATAGCATGCGGACAGGTCGAAATCCGTCAGGATGCCTGTACTTGACAATAAATGTATGGCCTTTCTGCCAATGTCTGTGGGAATTCTCACGTCCACGTTGGTCAACTCGTCCATTGCTTCGTCAAAGTGCTCTTGGACAATACTCATGGATGGTTGAGGAAGCTCCTTTGCATCAAGTTCATTTGCCGCTCTCATCCGATCAGGATGGGTGAGAGCATGTTTGACTTGGCGAACCCATTCCTCTCTGGAACCTTCTTGAAGGTTGATGGCCATATGACCAGGTGGAAGAGTGGAAGTTCGGGATTGAGCTGAACCAGAGCGATTGGGATGATTGCCCTGGCTGTGGGAGTGCTTCTCCAGCGAGTATGCCGTCAGAGGCTTTGAAGGATACTTGGAAGGCTGTTCATCATAAGATTGATGTTTGTAGTGTGGCTTTGAGTAATCGATCCATCCAGAGGGATGCGTGTAATATTGAGACTTGGACTGGTCTTTCCAAGACTGCCAAGGCTTCCACTTTTTGGTGGAGCCGTAGTCAGGGTAGGTGGAATAGTCTTGGTAGTCCGACTTGTCGGGAATTGAAGGTTGTTCGTAGTGATGGTCATGCCAAGATGGAGGTTGCTGTGTAGTGGATGGATAAGTATACTCATCACGACGTCGAAGTTCATCACGTTGATGTAGGTCTTCCCGGTGACGTGGAGAGTTGGAACGAAGAGTGACTGACTGGGGACGGCCTGGAGACATGGAGTCATCCCGTGAGCGGGAACGTCGACGATGTTGGCGGGAACGACTGTCCCGTCTGTGACGTCTTGGACTTTTCGGGATCGAAATGGGACGTTTGTCCACCTGAGACGGAATATGTTGAGACCTTGACCTGGAACGGCGATGAAGCCGTGGGAGTGGTGGTAATGGGACAATGGGTGGAGATTCTGCGACTGGAGTCACTGATGGGAGTGGAACCCCACTTGCATGAGGGCTCTTAGACCTTTCTTTGGTCATTTCCATAAACGCCTGCATGCCAGATTCCACTGTGTTGCGCATCTGTTGCATCATCTCTTCTGGATTGAAAGTGGGATGTGGCTCTTGTGGAGCGGGTTGAGATGGAGTTGGAACAGGAGGAGTCTGGACTGGTGTCACCGTTGGTGGCTCAGGCACTGATGGAGGATTTTGATGAGATGCGGTTTGTTGGGAAGTCTGATGGAATGGGAGAAGCTGCTGGAGTTGCTGAATATGGGTCTGAGCTTGGGAATTCAACTGTTGATGCAGTAATGCATTTTGGTCCCGTAACTGAGCCAACTGAGCTTGAGTCTGAGCTTGTGACTGAGCTTGAGACTGTTGGTTCATCAGATCACCTCCACAAAATTGACCAAATTGTGCTGCAGGTTGAGGTGAAGTAAAGGCAGGCGATGACCAGCCACAGTTCCACATGTTCTCCGAAAAGTTTGGCCAACGACCAGGAAACATGGCCAAAAATAACAGGTCTGGCAGCACTGTCAGACGATCACTATAATGGTAAAACACTAACATTGGATGCATCCACAACTCATGCAGTATTCGTGATAAGGCTCAAAGGCCCTCGGCTTTCAAGTCACAACCCTCTGGACGGCTAACGTGTTCAACCCCTGAATTAGGTGCACAATTGAACCTCACCAACGACCATCAAAAGAAAGGAGAACCACACCTAAAGCATGTCCTGACGCCTCCACATGGAACCATGTCATGATGCATCTTGTCTGTCAAGCTCTCGAGCAACGTTGAAAAAACGGATGTTAACGTGGCTTCCAACTATGCAATTCAGCGAAAAAGAAAGAGGCCCAATACTGCGGCAAGCAGTTTCAACACTCACTCGACCAACGTGTGAAACAATGAAAAAGGCAAGCTGTTCACTTTACTTAGACGAATTACTAATTCAAAAGTGTAAATTCAGACATCGATTTACTGTCAATTGTTAGCCTGGAAAGGCTTTCCCCGAAGGGTTCCTGCCAACTTGACGTATACAGCAGGAATGACACACTTGCTCAGAAAATTCTTATCGAATTACTGTTGTGGAGTGCATCGGGCGTGCACAAACAATCCCCTAAAGTCTGACAGGAAAATTGGGTGACTTGGCGAGAAAACCATTGTAGAAGAATTCTTTCTTTGTCCTTGCAAAAAGCAACTGTTCCATCTGACGAAGTCAGCAGTAAATCAGATTGCGAAAACCGTACATTGGATTGAAACCTGTTGACATCGAAGTTCTGAGGAAGGTCCTGATGCAATTGAAAACCGAAAGACGACATGCCGGTTCTTGGCTTGGCCGGTTGCCATTGACGACAAATTGAAAATTGGCAAATTGGAAATTTGCAGGTACGTCGGGATGATCAGTCCCGATATCACAATCTCAAACCACCGTCTTCGTTGGGCAGTGGATGGAATGAGATTCACTGCCCCCCTGCAAGTACGAAGTAACAGCAAAAATTCCAAAATCAACCAAGTTTGAGCCATAGGAAGTTTTACATCTTTTCAGATGTTCCACACACACACAGAATATATACACAAATATGTAGAAAATATACATAAATGTAGAATATTTGTAGAATATATATAGAATATGCAGATATGTAGAATATATATATATATTTATCTATAGAATATATATGTAATATAGAATAAGTCTTCAAGTTTAACGTGTATCATTGTATCATGATATGATGTACAGCCCCAATCGACCCAGTCCCTGGCCTAGAGAGCTGGTTTTTATATTTCTTCTGTTTTTCAAGAAATTCTCAGTTTTCTCCAGTCTTGACCCTTTTCAGTATAGCTTTGTTGCGAAGTGAGTTTGCATTTTTGGGACCTCTAAATCATACAGCGTCTACAGACCGGGGAGCTATAGAAACCGCATCAGGAACAGCGCAGTATATCAGACAATACATGCAGAGGTACGCAAATATATAACTGTTAATAACTATTGAGTGACCAAATTGAGTTGTCTAACGGAGCCACTGTTTTTGATCAATGAGCAGAACTCGGGTGACACGAGTGTGATGAAGACAGTGACTTGTGTTACAAAGAGTTGTAATTTACACCCATATGTTATGTTACAACACTCGTTGTACAAATTAGCAGGTATCCCTTGCCAGTGTGGAAGCAGGATATGGTTCGGAACCCCAGATGCCATCAGGTGCATGTGCCAAGCTGCAGGTCTAGGCCAGTCTAGGCGTGGAAAAGCAATGTAAAACATCTGACGATTCTGACGTTATGGCATGTATTGAACATGTATTGAAAATCATTCCAACTTATCCATTGACATGTTTGAAATCGCCAGCCTGAGACATGAAACTCGAAAATGGTGAAGCCGCCCGAGTTCGCCACAGTCCCATACAGTCTATGAGAATCAAATCAAGAATCAAAACACCTGAGCATATCGATGCGACCCAAGTTCATCGTTCGCCAAGGCTGATTGGAATGAAGAAGAGTACGACCCAGACAAGGCGTTGCAGGGATGAACCCAAGTGCGACCAGAGGATTTTGAAACGAAGTCCTCGAGTGCTTAAAGAAACACAATCAGCAGAAGTTTCCTGAAGTTTCCTGAAGCTTTGCGTGTTTCCTTTGTTTGTTCCTTTATTTCCTTTGCAGTTTGTTTCTCCGTTCTGCTTTGTAAGATGTGGCCCTAGTGGCCCTAGTGGCAGTGGCTCCAGCTCCGGCTCCCCTCCAGGTGGATCAGCGCAGTGAGTACGAGCGACGAGTCATTGCAAAGTACAAGATGAGGCCCAACACGAAACGGGGAAATTTGAGAAATTCACATTGTTCACATTGAGAAATTTTAAGAATTCAGCAGAAAATTGGTTCGCATTGACAATTAACATTGTTCACATTGACACTTAACGTTGGTCAGATTGACCGTTCATGTTGACACTTCACAGAAGGGCATATTGACAGTACTTCATGGACAGTGGACATTTTTCAGTGCGCACTGGTGACATTGATATTTCACATTGATGCTGCCCACTGTTGCATTGACAGCTGAGATTGGTCTCATTCGTGTCATGGGCAGTTTGCATTGACAGGTCGCATTGGCCACAGTGACAGTTCGCATTTATGTTGACGGTTTGCAATATTGATGGGTCACAGTATTGATGGGTGAATTGCGCATGTCACAATGTTGACACGTCTCATTGACAGCTCACCTTGACAAAATGCATTGACGGATCCTGTTGTGACGGTAAGCAGGTCGGTCGCTTTGGAATGCAACTGTTTCGGTGCTTTTTTTTGAACAGGGATCATAGATGATGTTTTGGCCGGATTAGCGTCAAACGGACCTTTTTTTTGGGCGTCGACATTGAACAAATTGAAAGTCATGTTTGAACTTCCTCAGTGGTGTTTCATGAGTGTTTCAATGTTCTTTTCTTGCGCTGCGTCAGCAAATCTGTCCTAGAGCACCCCTGCCACACTGATCCACACTGATCCACACTGATCCACACTGATCCACACTGATCCACAAAAATCCGCACTGATCCACATTTCTCCAGACTTGCCCTGCCCAGGGTCTCTCGCTCCGGCAAGTATGGCACCTGAGCGGCTTTTCATCTCGGCCAAGATTTGGACTCCGGCAGAATCGCAATAATTTTGACAACCGGTCGCATTCAGCCTACAAGAGACCACGTGTTTACTCCAACTAACGGTCTAACGGCAAAAGACGATATGGAGAAATAAGTCATAGGTAGAAAATATACATAGGATAGTAATGACAAGTTTGAATTCAGCTCTGTTGCGTGAATGTTCTCAGCTCCTTGATCACTCCTTTATATATGCATATATATATATATATAGATGTATATCCATATGTATATATATATATGTGCGTATATGTATATACATACATGAAAATATACATACATGTAAATACACTGTACATATGCATATGCAAATACACACACACACATATATATTTATATTTATACATACACACTTGAAGTTGTATATGTAAATGTGTATGTAGATGTATTTGTATACGTCTATGTATTTGTATATGTATATGTCTTTGTTTACGTATACGTACATGTTTCTGGTGCGGCTCGCGACTGTTGTCATTTTTTTGCGTCGTACTATCAACATAACATTGGGTGGCAGGGCGGGGGGGAGTGGGTGAAGAGGGGCCCTAGCGTCTACTTCAAGATCAGCTAAGGCGTCTTCCCCAATGACAGCACTCTTTTACTCTCAGCCTGTTGCCGGTCAGTGCTTGTCCACAGGGTTACTCTATATACCTCTTGAGCCTTGAGGGGCGCATATAAATGTGCTCAATACTCATGCATGTACCTCTGTAGGTATTAGGTCGAAACAAAAACACAGGCACAAATTCAAAAGCAATGAGTAGCACTACGCCTTGTCGTACCCAATTGGTATTAAGAGTATCTTCCTGTATTCTCTACACAATGGCAAATAGCAAAAATAAACCGGAGTTACGCAGTGGCTTCGAATTGAAAAACACGTGAAAGCAGCGAATGTCCTAAAGACATGCCGAAAAAGAAACAGCGGATTCGTATCGTCAAGCGACGCTGCTGTAGGCTCTCTTGCGCTTCCACACATGCGTCATGCTACGCTGCTGTAGATTCTCTTGCACGTCCACGCATACGTCATGCTATGCTGCTGTAGGTTCTCTTGCGCTTCCACGCATACGTCATGCTACGCTGCTGTAGATTCTCTTGCGCTTCCACACATACGTCATGCTACGCTGCTGTACGTTCTCTTGCACATCCACGCATACGTCATGCAACCTTGCCGTACGCTCTCTTGCACTTCATAATATCCACACATACGTCATGCTACGCTGCTGTAGGTTCTCTTGCGCTTCCGCACATACGTCATGCGGCGCTGCTGTAGGATCTCTTGCACTTCCACACATACGTCATGCATGTTCTCTTGCCCTTCCACACATACGTCATGCTACGCTCCTGTAGATTCTCTTGCGCTTCCACACATACGTCATGCTACGCTGCTGTAGCTTCTCTTGCGCTTCCACACATACGTCATGCTACGCTGCTGTAGGTTCTCTTGCGCTTCCACACATACGTCATGCTACCCTGCTGTAGGTTCTCTTGCGCTTCCACACATACGTCATGCTACGCTGTTGTAGGCTCTCTTGCACTTCCACACTTACGTCATGCTACGCTGCTGCGGGTTTTCTTGCGCTCCCACACATACTTGTACGTCATGCGACGCTGCTGTAGGTTATCTTGCGCTTTGACACATACGTCATGCTACGCTGCTGTAGATTCTCTCGCGCCTCCAGACATACTTCATGCTACGCTGTTGTAGGTTCTCGTGCGCATCCACACGCATCTCATATAATGCTGCTGTAGGTTCTCTTGCACTTCCACACATACGTCATGCTACGCTGCTGCAGGCTTTCTTGCGCTCCCACACATGCTTGTACATCATGCGACGCTGCTGTAGGTTCTCTTGCGCTTCCACACATACGTCATGCTACGCTGCTGTAGATTCTCTTGCGCTTCCACACATACGTCATGCTACGCTGCTGTAGCTTCTCTTGCGCTTCCACACATACGTCATGCCACGCTGCTGTAGGTTGTCTTGCGCTTCCGCACATACGTCATGCCACGCTGCTGTAGGTTCTCTTGCACTTCCACACATACCTCATACTATGCTGCTGTAGGTGTCTTGCGCTTCCACACATACGTCATGCAACATTACTGTGCACTCTCTGGCACTTCCACACATACGTGATGCAACATTGCTGCACGCTCTCTTGCACTTCATGCATATCCACACATACGTCATGCTATGCTGCTGTAGGTTTTCTTCCGCTTCCACACATTTGTCATGCGACGCTGCTGTAGGTTCTCTTGGACTTCCACACATACATAGGTCATGCTACGCTGCTGTAGGTTCTTTTTACAAAGAAGAAGAAGATGATGATGGTGGTGATGTTAAGAACGATGATGATGGTGGTGATGATGATGATGACGATGATGATGATGATGATATTGATGTTGACGATGCTTATGAGACTAAAGTTTCGTTTTTGAGAGTTCAATTCCCCCATAAAAAATGTTTGAAAAGTGACGACAGTCGCGAGCGTTTCAGATGCTCGGCACCATGTTTTTGTTGTAACTTTGTATGCGTATGTATGTTTGTGTAAGAGTAAATGTATACGTATATGTATGAAACCATGATGGAACTGGTTGAATTTGTCACATTTCGGCATTTAGTTTTCCAATCTTCGATTCTGCGACTACTTTGAGCTAGGCCAGAAAGAGCGAAAAAAAAATGATGCTCACGGACGGACACGTATTGACGCACCGGTTTTTTCTACATATGCCAAGACTGTTTGCACCAAAGACGGTATTCTCAGTTTGGGGTTGTTTGAGGTTTGGTCTGACCAGTGCAGCTTCTCAAGACTGACATGATACGCGCAGCCTGGGGCCCCCAAAAAACAACAAAGAATCCGGATGAAGTATGCGGGGACATGCCGGAAGATGCCAGAAGATGCCAACCAGTCGACCATAAAGAATGCCGGGCGGTTGCAGCCGCAGTGCTCTGTTTTGCACATGTTGTCTTACAAGACAACAAAACCAGGTCATGAGATGAAGATAGGCTGGAACCAGCATGCATCGTTGTCTTTCAAACTAGGTTTTTCAGTCAGGGTCCTGAACTAGGCTGGAACCAGCATGCATCGTTGTCTTTCAAACTAGGTTTTTCAGTCAGGGTCCTGAACTAGGCTGGAACCAGCATGCATCGTTGTCTTTCAAACTAGGTTTTTCAGTCAGGGTCCTGAACTATCTCCCTTTGTACAGAGTTGCATCGTTGCGTGGCCCCGTAACATTACAACACCCCAATATGGAAGTTTCCGTGTGTTTAGATGATGTTTGTTTCTGTGCAAGTGTTGTAAATTCAACTGCGAAACAAAAAAAATAAGTATTTCAAATGAACACACACACACAGAACCATGCTCCGTGCAAACTCAACATGGAGCTTAAAGGCCTTGCAACACTCGTTGCGAGGCTTGGTGGCCGGGGAATCTGAAAAATACGTAGCTAACTGAGCGACGACGAAAGCTCTGCTCGGGGGTCGCCTGGGTGAGAAATAATGAGACGTCTTGGAGTGCCTAGTCCACTCAAACGCACTTTTGCGCGATATCCCTTCTGGGCCTACTGGTATACTGCACATCCACGTCCAGAAAAAACCACCTCCAGCTAGGATCCTTGTGCTGCGCGTGCGCCAACGGAATTTGAGGCTTTGGATCTCTTGCGCTTGCGTGTTGGCATTTGTAGATGAAGGGCTGTGGCTTCAGGCACATCATGCATCTATGCCATGGGCTGTGAGGTAGCCCCGTTTTTTTTTTGGGTGTGTGTGTGTACACTCTTCCTGCGCCGGGCTTCGTTCTAGTTGCCATAGGGGTTTGTTAAGAAAGATATGTAAACGTGAAGGGGGATGTCAAGTGATTGGATGGTCAATGCATTTGAAAAACCATCATAGGAACTGTGGTTCAATGTGTGTTTCCTGTGGCACGTGATGCAGTACCGTTGCTCTTCCTGAGGGCCAGGGTTGATCTTCTTGCCGTGCGAGAAGGTTGTTGTTGCTGTGCGCCTTGGGGTCTTCCGCGAACCTCGAAAGGTCTCTTTGTTGGTACTGTGGTTCTGGTTCGATAGTGTTTCGTGTCTTGTGAGGCACGGCTGCAGATCGCAGTTAGCGAAAGGTGGTAGCGTGCACGTGGGCGCAAGTGTTGGTTTACAATATTTGTATGTGGGGTGACTTCCTTCCGAAGGTCCCTTGTGGTCCTTGTTATCAGCAATAGTATCGAGAGTATCGCAAGATATTTTCCTTTTTTTCGCAGTACGAAGTGGTGTTGCGAAGTACAATTGTATTGTCCTGTAGTATGAAGTAAGTAGTCTTATGTTGCAAAGTCTTTCTCTTTCTTCCGAGAGCACCTGCGTAGGATTCGATTGCGAAGAGCTGCCAACTGCGGATATTCCGGTATTTTACTGTGGTATCTTGTTCAAGTCTCATGGTTTGAATCTTGTTGCTGGTCTTGTTGGCCTTGTTGGTCTTTGTGGTTCCATGGTGTACAGCCGCCTCGAGGATCCCGTCCCATCCCTTGAATCGACCAAATCGACCCCTGAATTGACAGGGCTGACGACAGGTCTGACGACAGGAGGTCTGACGACAGGAGATCTGACGACAGGAAGCCTGACGACAGGTCTGACGACAGGTGGTCTGACGACAGGTCTGACGACAGGAGGTCTGATGACAGGAGATCTGACGACAGGAGATCTGACGACAGGTCGTCTGACGACAGGAAGCCTGACGACAGGTCTGACGACAGGAGGTCTGACGACAGGAGATCTGACGACAGGAGATCTGACAACAGGAAGCCTGACGACAGGTCTGACGACAGGTGGTCTGACGACAGGTCTGACGACAGGAGGTCTGACGACAGGAGATCTGACGACAGGAAGCCTGACGACAGGTCTGACGACAGGTGGTCTGACGACAGGTCTGACGACAGGAGGTCTGACGACAGGAGATCTGACGACAGGAGATCTGACGACAGGTCTGACGACAGGAAGCCTGACGACAGGTCTGACGACAGGAGGTCTGACGACAGGAGGTCTGACGACAGGAGGTCTGACGACAGGAGATCTGACGACAGGAGATCTGACGACAGGTCGTCTGACAACAGGAAGCCTGACGACAGGTCTGACGACAGGAGGTCTGACGACAGGAGGTCTGACGACAGGAGGTCTGACGACAGGAGGTCTGACGACAGGTCTGACGACAGGTGGTCTGACGACAGGTCTGACGACAGGAGGTCTGACGACAGGAGATCTGACGACAGGAGATCTGACGACAGGTCGTCTGACGACAGGAAGCCTGACGACAGGTCTGACGACAGGAGGTCTGACGACAGGAGGTCTGACGACAGGAGGTCTGACGACAGGAGGTCTGACGACAGGTGGTCTGACGACAGGTCTGACGACAGGAGGTCTGACGGACAGGAGGTCTGACGCAGGAGAGAGGAGGTCTGACGACAGAGGAGGTCTGACGACAGGAGGTCTGACGACAGGAGGTCTGACGACAGGAGGTCTGACGACAGGACAGGTCTGACGACAGGAGGTCTGACGACAGGAGGTCTGACGACGATCTGACGACAGGTCTGACGACAGGAGTCTGACGACAGGTCTGACGACAGGAGGTCTGACGACAGGAGGTCTGACGACAGGAGGTCTGACGACAGGAGGTCTGACGACAGGAGGTCTGACGACAGGAGGTCTGACGACAGGAGGTCTGACGACAGGAGGTCTGACGACAGGAGGTCTGACGACAGGAGGTCTGACGACAGGTCTGACGACAGGTGGTCTGACGACAGGAGGTCTGACGACAGGAGGTCTGACGACAGGTGGTCTGACGACAGGTGGTCTGAGGACAGGAGGTCTGAGGACAGGAGGTCTGACGACAGGAGGTCTGACGACAGGAGGTCTGACGACAGGAGGTCTGACGACAGGAGGTCTGACGACAGGAGGTCTGACGACAGGAGGTCTGACGACAGGAGGTCTGACGACAGGTCTGACGACAGGTCTGACGACAGGTCTGACGACAGGTCTGACGACAGGTCTGACGACAGGTCTGACGACAGGTGGTCTGACGACAGGTCTGACGACAGGAGGTCTGACGACAGGAGGTCTGACGACAGGAGGTCTGACGACAGGAGGTCTGACGACAGGAGGTCTGACGACAGGAGGTCTGACGACAGGAGGTCTGACGACAGGAGGTCTGACGACAGGTCTGACGACAGGTGGTCTGACGACAGGTGGTCTGACGACAGGAGGTCTGACGACAGGAGGTCTGACGACAGGAGATGGAAGACCGATTGGATAACTATCGGCGATTTGGAAACTAAGATTTGGAAACTACGGATGGGAAACTAACTATCTCTGCTTCAGTAACTGCGTTTCCCCGATTTGGAAACTATGATGCCGAAACTACAAATCCCCGATTTGGAAACCAAATCTCCGCGATTTGATAACTAAGAATCTCCGATTTGATAACTATGTTTTGGGAACTGAAATTCCCCGATTTGGTAACTACCATTCTCCGATTTGGTAACTACAATTCTCAGATGCTTGGTAACTAAAACTCTCCGACTTGGTGACTAATTGAGGAAACCAGACCTGACCGATTCGGCAAGCATGATTTACACCTTGGCAAATTCGATCTAAGAATTAGGAATCGCCTCGAGCAACTATCCTTATTTGAATATCACGACTTCTTGAGCAAGAGTATGCCTCAACATCACAGCTTCACCTCTCCAAGACTTCTTGTCACGATTCCAAATCATTTTCTAAACCTCCCCCCCCCAAAACCATACATGCAAGAGTATGCCTCAACTTCACAGACTCCCCCCTTCAAGAGTTCTTGTCACGATTCCAAGTCATTTTTTAAACTTCCCCCCCCAAAATCTTACATGCAAGAGTATGCCTCAACTTCACAGCTTCACCTCTCCAAGCCTTCTTGTCACGATTCCAAGTCATTTTTTAAACCTCCCCCCCCAAAACCATACATGCAAGAGTATGCCTCAACTTCACAGACTCCCCCCTTCAAGAGTTCTTGTCACGATTCCAAGTCATTTTTTAAACCTCCCCCCCAAAACCTTACATGCAAGAGTATGCCTCAACTTCACAGCTTCACCTCTCCAAGCCTTCTTGCCACGATTCCAAGTCATTTATTAAACCTCCCCCACAAAACCCTACATGCAAGAGTATTCCTCAACTTCACAGCCTCCCCTCTCCAAGACTTCTTGTTAGATTCTAAGTCATTTTCTAAACCTCCCCCCAAAAACCCTACATGCAAGAGTATTCCTCAACTTCACAGCCTCCCCTCTCCAAGACTTCTTGTTAGATTCTAAGTCATTTTCTAAACCTCCCCCCCAAAAACCCTACATGCAAGAGTATTCCTCAACTTCACAGACTCCCCTATCCAAGACTTCTTGCCACGATTCTAAGTCATTTTCTAAACCTCCCCCCCAAAACCCTACATGCAAGAGTATTCCTCAACTTCACAGCCTCCCCTCTCCAAGACTTCTTGTTAGATTCTAAGTCATTTTCTAAACCTCCCCCCCAAAACCCTACATGCAAGAGTATTCCTCAACTTCACAGCCTCCCCTCTCCAAGACTTCTTGTTAGATTCTAAGTCATTTTCTAAACCTCCCCCCCAAAAACCTTACATGCAAGAGTATTCCGCAACTTCACAGCCTCCCCTCTCCAAGACTTCTTGTTAGATTCTAAGTCATTTTCTAAACCTCCCCCTCCAAAAAAAAACCTACATGCAAGAAGAGTACTCCTCAACTTCACAGCCTCCCCTCTCCAAGACTTCTTGTTAGATTCTAAGTCATTTTCTAAACCTCCCCCCCCAAACCCATACATGCAAGAGTATGCCTCAACTTCACAGACTCCCCCCTCCAAGAGTTCTTGTCACGATTCCAAGTCATTTTTTAAACCTCCCCCAACCCAAAACCTTACATGCAAGAGTATGCCTCAACTTCACAGCCTCCCCTATCCAAGACTTCGATTCCAAGTCATTTTTTAAACCTCCCCCCCAAAACCCTACATGCAAGAGTATGCCTCAACTTCTTCACCTCTCCAAGCCTTCTTGTCACGATTCCAAATCATTTTTTAAACCTCCCCCCCAAAACCATACATGCAAGAGTATGCCTCAACTTCACAGACTCCCCCCTTCAAGAGTTCTTGTCACGATTCCAAGTCATTTTTTAAACCTCCCCCCCCCAAAACCTTACATGCAAGAGTATGCCTCAACTTCACAGCTTCACCTCTCCAAGCCTTCTTGTCACGATTCCAAGTCATTTTCTAAACCTCCCCCCACAAAACCCTACATGCAAGAGTATTCCTCAACTTCACAGCCTCCCCTCTCCAAGACTTCTTGTCACGATTCCAAGTCATTTTTTAAACCGCCCCCCCCAAAAACCTTACATGCAAGAGTATGCCTCAACTTCACAGCTTCACCTCTCCAAGCCTTCTTGTCACGATTCCAAGTCATTTTTTAAACCTCCCCCCCAAAACCCTACATGCAAGAGTATGCCTCAACCTCACAGCTTCACCTCTCCAAGACTTCTTGTCACGATTCCAAGTCATTTTTTAAACCTCCCCCCCAAAACCTTACATGCAAGAGTATTCCTCAACTTCACAGACTCCCCCCTCCAAGAGTTCTTGTCACGATTCCAAGTCATTTATTAAACTTCCCCCCAAAACCCTGCATGCAAGAGTATGCCTCAACTTCACAGCTTCACCTCTCCAAGACTTCTTTTCACCATTCCAAGGCATGTTTTACACCTCCCCCCCAAAACCCTGCATGCAAGAGTGTCCAAAGAAAAAAAAGCACGCGGATAGCTGTGGATTCATTCGAGACTATCGTTTCCATCGAACACGTTCGATTTGGTTGCCCGCATAGACATGTCATTTTGCAGATAACATGGTTTTACCGAATAGCCGTTTTTAGTTTCTGAATCAATGTTTCATAGTTTCCAAATAACCGTTATAGTTACCAAAGAGTATGGTTTCCAAATAAGACGTCTTAGTTACCAAATCAGAGTTCGTAGTTGTCAAATCACATGGTTACTAAATAATACCTTTTAGTTACCGAATCTACGTTTGATTGTTTCCAAATAACACGTTTTAGTTACCAAATAACATGGTTACCCAATAACACGTCTTGGTTACCGAATCAAATGTTTTAGTTACTCAATACTACGTTTTGGTTATCCAATAAAACGTTTAAGTTACCCAATAAACCCGTACAACCGACGTGACCTGACGACAGGAGGTCTGACGACAGGAGGTCTGACGACA
Source organism: Cladocopium goreaui (assembly GCA_947184155.2). Classification (NCBI taxonomy): domain Eukaryota; class Dinophyceae; order Suessiales; family Symbiodiniaceae; genus Cladocopium; species Cladocopium goreaui. The sequence continues at coordinate 27,626 of CAMXCT020004051.1, read as the reverse complement.
GGTCTGACGACAGGAGGTCTGACGACAGGAGGTCTGACGACAGGTCTGACGAGGTCTGACGACAGGAGGTCTGACGACAGGAGGTCTGACGACAGGAGGTCTGACGACAGGAGGTCTGACGACAGGAGGTCTGACGACAGGAGGTCTGACGACAGGAGGTCTGACGACAGGTCTTCTGACGACAGGAGGTCTGACGACAGCAGGTCTGACAACAGGAGGTCTGACGACAGGAGGTCTGACGACAGGAGGTCTGACGACAGGTCTTCTGACGACAGGAGGTCTGACGACAGGAGGTCTGAACAGGAGGTCTGACGACAGGAGGTCTGACGACAGGAGGTCTGACGACAGGTCTTCTGACGACAGGAGGTCTGACGACAGGAGGTCTGACGACAGGAGGTCTGACGACAGGAGGTCTGACGACAGGAGGTCTGACGACAGGAGGTCTGACGACAGGAGGTCTGAGGTCTGACGACAGGAGGTCTGACGACAGGAGGTCTGACGACAGGTCTGACGACAGGAGGTCTGACGACAGGTGGTCTGACGACAGGTCTGACGACAGGAGGTCTGACGACAGGAGGTCTGACGACAGGTGGTCTGACGACAGGAGGTCTGACGACAGGAGGTCTGACGACAGGTCTGACGACAGGAGGTCTGACGACAGGAGGTCTGACGACAGGAGGTCTGACGACAGGAGGTCTGACGACAGGTCTTCTGACGACAGGAGGTCTGACGACAGCAGGTCTGACAACAGGAGGTCTGACGACAGGAGGTCTGACGACAGGAGGTCTGACGACAGGTCTTCTGACGACAGGAGGTCTGACGACAGGAGGTCTGACGACAGGAGGTCTGACGACAGGAGGTCTGACGGCAGGAGGTCTGACGACGTCTGACGACAGGAGGTCTGACGACAGGAGGTCTGACGACAGGTCTGACGACAGGAGGTCTGACGACAGGAGACCTGACGACAGGTCTTCTGACGACAGGACGTCTGACGACAGGAGGTCTGACGACAGGAGATCTGACGACAGGAGATCTGACGACAGGAGGTCTGACGACAGGAGGTCTGACAACAGGAGGTCTGACGACAGGAGGTCTGACGACAGGAGGTCTGACGACAGGAGGCCTGACGACAGGAGGCCTGACGACAGGAAGCCTGACGACAGGAGGCCTGACGACAGGAGGCCTGACGACAGGAGGCCTGACGACAGGAGGCCTGACGAGAGGAGGCCTGACGACAGGAGGTCTGACGACAGGAGGTCTCACGACAGGAGGTCTGACGACAGGTCTTCTGACGACAGGAGGTCTGACGACAGGAGGTCTGACGACGTCTGACGACAGGAGGTCTGACGACAGGAGGTCTGACAACAGGAGGTCTGACGACAGGAGGTCTGACGACAGGAGGTTTGACGACAGGTCTTCTGACGTCAGGAGGTCTGACGACAGGAGGTCTGACGACAGGTCTGTCGACAGGTCTGACAGGTTTTTCATCTTTGTGTCTCAATGATCTCAATTTGAATCTCAATGCTTCCCATTCTCGGTGGGAAATTCCATCAGTCTTTAAGCTGTCATTAGTCATTTCGATCTATCTTGCCTTTTTGATTCCCCTGTTCCACCATGGATTGAAGTGGAAGGTACCATGATGCTCGTGCGCAGGTAGGTTTAGATGCTGTTGGTTGGTATTGTCAGTGTCTTGAATATGTAAATTACACACACATATATATATATATATGTAATATATATCTATATATATGTAATATATATATATATGTAATATATATATATGTAATATATATATATATGTAATATATATATATATAATATATATATATATATCACATATACACATATATCTGGTTTTGAATCTTTTTTGTTCTCAGTGGCCCCAGTGGGGATCTCGTTCCCGTCCAAGTGTGGGTGTAAATGTGCTTTGGCTATATGAAGAGATGTAAGCCTTCGTGTTAAGCATTCCACTCTCCACTTTAAAAGCAGGTGCCGGTGAAATGTAGCGCAATACGAAAAGAATTCATCAGTGGCCGTAGCTCTTGATGATCTGGTATTTCCGGCCGGCCGGAAAAAAACATCTTGTGGTTGTCTGTTGCAACTTGGAAGTGTTGTTCGGTGACAGGTTTCGCCTAGGTAGCCCGAAGTAGCCCGTTTTTTTTTCTGCAGGCTTGGTTTGTTCAATTATTGGGAAAGTCTTTTTCCCTGTAGCGACCCCTCAGGCACTTGATATGCATCACGCTTTGTCATTTCCACTGCTTTGGTCCCAACAAACACACTGATTGTCTCCAGTACTAGTAGCATTTCCGAAATGTGTGCGCTGACTTTCTGGAACGAGAGGCAGACAACTGACTGCGCAGCTGCGCTGTGCGAGCCGTGTGCACAGAAACGCGGAGCACGGAGCAGAGAAAAATGGTGTCAGATGCGGGTTCCATGGGGTTCCATGACCTCCAGGTGCCAAACCGAACGGAGCTCCCAATTTCGCACAGGTCGAAAATGCTTGCGGTCGCAGACATCGCAGATTTCATGGCGGTGTGACGATGCATCGCGCAGATTGTTTGCCACCATTTCGAGACCACAAGAGCTCCACAGGTACCAAACTTAATAGTGAAGTTGCACTTGTTGATACTTGTTGATACTTGTTGATACTTGTTGATACTTGTTGCACGTGGACACGAAAACTTACAGTTGCACTTGTTTGAAAAACACGCTGCACCATGTGTTTATTGCAGATAGGTCGAGTATGACGGTATTTCCCCACCTGCCAGGTGAGGGTTGTTAGATTTTATCAGAGTTGTTCTTATCCTCGGCTAGCTCTTCTCCTCCTTCTCCTTGGCGAAGAGTTGGCAAGGCGGAAGTGGAGGTGGAAGTTGATGCAGACATGGTCGAGGAGAAACTGGAGGAGGAGGAGGCGGAGGAGGAGGAGGAGGCGAGGAAGAGGAGGAGAAGGAGGAGAAGGAGCTCTTTGCCAACTCTCTTCGCCAAGCTCTTCGCCAACGTCCGAGCTCAGTGTGCACCGCTGGACCTCAACCTGGGACCTGCCCAGCTCAGTGTGCACCGCTGGACCTCAACGGCCAGACAGAATGCCAGAAGATATGCCACATAGAATGCCAGAAGGTATGCCAGATAGAATGCCAGAAGATTTGTGAGATAATATGCCAGAAGATATGCCAGAACATATGCCAGAAGATATGCCAGGTAGAATGCCAGATAGAATGCCAGAAGATATGTCAGATAGAATGCCAGAAGATGTGCCAGATAGAACGCCAGATAGCATGTCAGATAGAATGCCAGAAGATATGCCAGATAAAATATCAGAAGATATGCCAGATAGAATGCCAGAAGATATGCCAGAACATATGCCAGAAGATATGCCAGAAGATATGCCAGTTAGAGTGCCAGTAACAAAATGTATAAATGTCATGGTGGGAATTACAGGAAGTAAAGTAATTGTTTTTAAATATTGCAGCGCCACAACATGTGGAAGCGCTTCCACAACGTGTTGCGTTCGAGGCATCGGAAGCGCTTGGAGAACTTTGGAAAGGATGCGCCTAGTGGCGACGCCAAGGCGAGGCCCCAGAATACAGAAATTCGTGACGTGACATGACGTCACGACACATCACCACACATCACGACACTCGAAGTGGGAATCGATCTGTCTTGTCGAAAGAAAAGTGATCTGTGGCGGATGATTTGAGATTTGAGGACGTGGAGAGATTGGGAGAGGATCTAGGGGATGTGGGGCATTTGGCACCGCAAGGGGAGAAACAGCCCATGGCCCCATGGCAAATCATGGCGACATTTTTCCATGTCTGATCAGTCTGATCTTCCCACTGATCTTCCGGTGACGAAATGAGCGCAGCGACATGCGAAGAAATGCTCAGAAATGCTCAGCTCTGTGAAATTCTGAAAAGTCGGGAGCCCGGAGCTGACAGAGCTGACAGAGCTGACGCTGACGCTGACAGGTCTTGGATGATTGCCGACAGCTGCTGAAGGATGAGGATTGGTTCGCTCGGAAGGTGGCAGTGGAGACCATCGCCAAGGTGTGGCCGGGGCCATGTGGCACGATGTTTCGATGTATTTCGATGTGTTGTTTCAAAAATTTGTTTCAATATGTTTTGACAATTTTTGATATGCAATTTTTAAGCACAGTTCCAAGATGTTCCGATACGATCAATTACATAATAATTACATTACATGACAACACAGAGGACCAGGATGCATTGGCTTTGTCACAAGAGGACTTTAAGACTTTGTCTCATCACAGATGATTTTGTCACTATGTCAGGTTTCCAAGAAAGGTGATGAGACGCAGTTGTCATTGTTGTACACGGCCCTGGAGGTGCGAAGGGTCCAAGAGGGTCCAAGAGGGCCCAAGAGGGCCGAAGCGAAACCTAAACGCATCAAGACACATTCGACGGATCGCCATCATTCACGGGTCCATCATTTCTTCAGCTTCAGCCGCTTCAGCCGCTTCAGCCACTTCAGCCACTTCAGCCTGCTCGCCCAGGATGATGACATCTTCGTGCGGGAGGCACCCTGAATGGTACCGTGGTACCATGGCAGTGGCAACATGGCATGGTATCAGTATAGAGAACTATAGAGATGTATAGAGCGTATCAGCTGTATCAAGTCGTATCAAGTCATATCAGAACATGAACGTATCAGTCGTATTTATCATTATTTCATAATTATTTCACAATTATTTATCTATATGTAAAAACTCCTGCAGTAAAACCATGTATCATATAGATCATCGTACTACTCTGAAGCGTTGGTTCAAAAGTGCTAGCAGCTTAGCGGATTTTACCCCATTGTCGGTTGACCTGGTAAAATACAGGTTATCAGCCGTAGTCTCACTACTTTGCTATGGGGACCCCAATTGACCATCCTCTCGCCGTTCCAGGGTCAGGTCCATCGGCTATCGCTGTGCCGAATGTGGCCGGGGGCAACCCCGAGCCGATGGACGACGAGACAATGTTCCAACCCGTTGTAGCGTACTTTACCTTCATACAAAACAACCTGTCCCAGATCACTAGTGGGAATACCCTGCAAGTCATGAGGGAAGCTGAACAGAGGCACCTTCAGATAATGCATGGAGTAGTTGACTCAATTCGAAACGAATGGTCAAGTAGACTCGTAATGCAAGAGCAGGAGTATGAGCAAAGGCTGCAGGAAGTTGAAGGTAAGGCCATTAGTGCCGTCAACGAGGAGAGGAAACGAGGCGATGAGATGGAGGTCAGGTTGAATCAGGCTCAGGCATCGCATGACAAAAGAATAGAGGATGTAAAGGCAGAGGCAAACACAAAGCATGATCAGAAAATTGCAGAGGAAAGGCAACGTATCACTAGTGAATTCGAAGCTTCCTATGCACAGACGGTTGAACATGCAAAGAATGCCATAGCTGCCACAAAGAAGCAATATGAAGATCAGGCTGCAATTGATCAGGCCAGGTTCATCAGTTTGAGGACCGATTCCGAGAACTACAAGAAGGAGATGGCCGACAAGATCAACGAGGCAGCGGCTCAGAACCTTAGCCTTCAGGACCAAATTGATGACCTTCAGGAGCAGTTAAAGCATGTTGCCAAAGCGCAGCATGCCTCCGTTCCGAAAGCATCCGTCCAGAATGCCGAGCCGGCCGCTACCACTAGCGTGCCCCACTTCAATATTGCCACTCCCAAAGCATCCGATGCACAGGCTGCCAAAGGCAGTGATGAGCCGATTCATGAGTTGAAAACGCCTGCAGTGTTGGCACAGGAAGCAAAGGCCAAGTTGGATGAGCTGCTCAAAGGTGGCAGTCCCAAGCAAAAGCCGGCTGTCGGCAACGACCAGCCCCAATTGCCAACGCAGTCAGGGTTTTTCACTCCCACTGAAGCTATCAAAACTCCCCCAAATGACTCCCCTAAGAGCGTAACCAAGCAACAGCAAGTGATGGGTCCCTCAGATCTTATTGAATTGGTGAAAGCCTTAACCCAAAGGGAAGAAAAGGATAAGCCAAAAACTAAGGAGGCCGAAATCATCAAGCTGAACAACATGCCCGCTCCGGAGTCGTATAGGACTTGGAAGAATCATGTCAAGGATGAAGTGAAAAGCTGTTCAGATCGCCCGGATGAGGCGTGGCTCTGGCTCAATGAGGTGTACGATCAAGAGTGCACCAGAGAGCAGTTGGAGAAGAAACTCCAAGATCCTGGAAAGTTCCTTACGCTGGATACAAAGTTATCAGCAGCGCTCACACGCTCAGCCGGAGGGGACCTCGCGACTAGGATCTTGAATTTCAAAGAGCAGCAATCCCGAAAAGGCATCCAGGTCAGGGGAAGGTATGTTCTGCTCATGTTTGAGGACTACTTCAAGACATCAGAAGAAGCAGGTAGCCTTTACAGAGTAGAAGATCTTTTGGGTGTTGTCAAAGTAGGCGATACTGTCCAGGATCTCCGAAGATTCATCAACAAATGGGATGCTACCCTAGCTGGCATGGCTGTCACCCCTGATGATGCTGTGTTAAGGGACATCTTGTTGAGGCAGATCCGACCAAGTCAGTTGCTGAAATATGACATTGAGATGTTTGACCGTGCTCATGAGAAATCCCATGAAAAGTCTTATAGTTTTCTTCACCAATCCATGAAGAACTTGATCGATCGTGAACGATTGAGGGAAAACAGGAACCGCATCGCGGAGAAGAACAAGGCTGGGATCAAGGACACAAAGGCTGCACCTGCCAAAGGCGATGGTCGCGGTGGCCGAAAGGGCTCCCCAAGTCGTGGTAGATCGCAGGAACGAGGTGGCAAAGGTGACAAGATTTGCTATAAGTTCCAAAAGGGTACCTGTGATAAGGGGAAGAAGTGTCCATTCAAGCATGTCAAAGATGACAAATCTCGAACTCAATCACCCAGAAGAACCAAAACACGTTCACCATCAAAGGGCAATAAAGATGATAAGGGGAAGAAGATGTCCAAGGAAGAAATGGCCAAAACCCCATGTATCTATCATGCCCAGGGAAAGTGCAGACGTGGTGACAAATGTTTTTATAAGCATGATGACAAAGCTGCTGCCGCCACCAAAGACACCAAAAGGGCCAATTCACCCGCTCCCAAGAAGAAGAGCAAGGATTCCGCAGCCGCTCCATGCCTGATCCAGAAGTTTGCATGCATCGTCCGAAAACAGCCGAAGGCAACTTCGTGCTCTGATGAGTCAAGTGTCAGCATGAAGCGTCTTAGATTCCGAAAGGCCCCACATGTGATCGAGGTGAAAGCAGTTGGTCGTCAAGTCCCAGTCAAGCACCGTCCAAGAGAGTTCACTAAGGTGTACAAGACAGCTGAAGATGTTCCAGTTTCATCCAAGGTTGAACAACATGAGGCTCAGGTTCGTGCAAGACAGCTTCAAGAAACCGTGAAACTTCATGATTCAGATGTTGCACCAAGTTGTGGGTTTTGTTGTTGGAATGAGGACACACGTGACATCACATGCAAAGAGTGCAGGTTCATCAGCGGTCCCAAAGCTCTTAGAGACATTGGTCGTTTCCCGTCAATTGCCACAGCTGCGCCAAAGGCCGGCGTTAGTTGGCTTGTCGACTCAGGTAGTGAATCCGATCTTGTGTCCAAAGGAATGCTGAGGGACGTAAGCGCCAAGAACTGCCGTGCAGCCGAGCATCCGATTTCCTTAGTCACAGCCAATGGTTCGACCGAGGCAAATGAGGTTGCTGATGTCAAGTTGTCCGCATTGCCAGATCCCGTGCATCCGTATGTACTTGATCATACCCCAGCTGTGCTCTCCGTAGGAACGAGATGTGTAGATCAGGGTTACAGTTTCGTATGGCCTGCCAATGGCAAACCAATCCTAGTCCGTCCAGATGACAAGGTCGTCCAGCTCAAGATCGAAGGTCACGTCCCAATCTTGGATGATAGTTGCAAGGTCTATCCCAAAGATCAATTCCAAAAGGATAAGCACCTCAAAAAGTTGTTTGCAATGCCGACCTCACGGTCGAGCTCAAAAGCCAAGCGGGACGAAGCCCAAGATGAAGAGCAGTTGGACGAGCTGGTGGAGGATGACGCTCAGCAGGAGTACATCCGAAGCCGCAAGACTGAGGATCTGTTGGCTGAAGCTGCAAGTACCCAACATCAGTACACGCATTTCCCCAAGAACCCCTTTTGCAGAACTTGCCAACGAGCAAGGATGATGGCACCTCAGGCACGAAAGAAGGGTGGTCAGAAGAGAATCGAAACTGAAGTGTTTGGTGACCACATCATTGGGGATCATGTCATCATCAAGAAAAATGTAGAAGAGGGTTTCAGGGGGGAGCAAGTTGCGTTGGTGTTGAAAGATCTGCACACCCAATATCGGTATGTCTACCCTAGCCAGTCCAAGGACTCACAAAGCTGTGTTGATGGTTTGAATCACTTCATTGGATCAAAGGATGATGTTCAAGTTGTGTACACTGACAATTCCCCAGAATTGATCAGGGCCATCAAGGATTTGGGTTACAGACACCAAACTTCCATTGAATATGTAGATTCATCAAAGTCTTTTGCTGAGCGCGAAGTTCGTCAGATGTTGGAAGGTGCCCGGAGCAACTTGTTGCAATCAGGACTTCCTCTGAAGATGTGGCCATTGGCCATGCAGCATCATGCGACCGCGATCAACGCAAGCCCCCAGCTTGACGGCAGTGAATCCCCATGGCAACTCAGGTTTGGTGAAGAGTTCCCTGCAATGCACATTCCATTTGGTGCCAAAGTGTTGTTCTGGAATAACCCCAAGAGGTTGGATAACACATCAGGTAAGCTCTCCCCAACAGCAAATGAAGGAATTTTCCTTGGGTATTACATCCAACCAGGTCATGATTGGAAGGGTGAATACTTAGTTGCCAAGTTGGAAGCCGCAGATTATCATGTCAACTGGGGTGCACTGACAATCCAAAGAACAAAGAGGTTGGAACTGCCATCCGAGGGTTTCATCTTTCCTTTGAAAGCTCTGATTGACTCGAAAGCACCCAAAGCCGATCGCCTCGAGGACCAGGTCATTCCGCAGACACCCAACCTCTTGAGTCCAGGTTGCATCCGCCACAAGATGAGTATGAATACGAGCCAGGTACGCCTCTACCAGCCGACAGCGATGTCGAGCCTGATGCACCCGAAGCGCCCGTATTTCCAGATCTCAAATTGACCCCTAAAGGTGAAATAATTCCAGATGGACATCATTGGGATGGTCACCGGATTGTACGTAACTATAAAGGTTCAAAGCGTCCGGAGGGGATCGACTCAGAATTGTGGAAGATGTTAGGACCCCAAGATAGGAAGTTGATCATCGAGGAAGAAGCAAAGAAAGCAGCCAAGGAGCAGGAGGAGAAGCCAGCATCGTCATCTGGCAGCAAGGGCAAAAAGAAGAAATCTTCACCGGCCCGGCTTGAGGCAACTCAATGCCCTCCTGCAACTGCAAAGCTCGTAGGCAATGTTTGGGAAATCATTCCAGCCAATTCCCAAAAGTTTTCCGTGCCGGCAATGCCAAAAGTTGCCGCGCCTGCCACAATTGAGCACCGGCCTCGAATTAGAGAGCTCGTCCGAGAGAAGATCAAGGAACTTGAGTTCAAGGTCGCACTCGAGCTTTTCGCTTCAGTTGCTAGGCTTGTATCAAAAGATGAGATTGCCAGCACCCCCAAGGCCAAGGCCGCCCTTGATAAGGAGTGGGATAATCTCCGTAATAAGGGTGTTTGGGATGAGAAGCGTGTTCGTGAATGCCGCGACATAGTAGCTGAGGCTCGTCGCAATGGCCAAACTGTGCACCTAGGTCGAATCTTTGAGGCTTGCTATGAGAAGGGTTCTGAATTGCCTGAATCAGACCCTCGCCGGAAGTTCAAGGGTAGGACGGTTTTCCAAGGGAACAATGTCAGGGACGAGAATTCCGATCACGCACTCTTCAACGAGTTAGGCTCTTCCCCAGCATCCATGGAAGCAGCAAAGCTGCTAGATGCTTTCGGTAGTCAGCCCGGGGTCTCCAAACAGCAGGCAGATGCAATCCAAGCCTACATACAAGCCCTCTTCACAGGGGTGCCCACATGGTTGTCACTTCCACGCAACAGATGGCCCAAAGATTGGGAGAAAAAGTACTGGCAACCCATGGTTCCTATGTTACTTGCCCTTTATGGTCATCCTGATAGCGGGGGTATTTGGGAAAATCATCTCAATAGCCGTGTGGTGAAACAGGGGTGGAAGCAAATTTTACCTGACATTTGGCATTCAATTTTTCATCATCAAGAGCTCAACTGTCTTTTGGTTGTGTATGTAGATGACTTCAAGAGGGCTGGCCCTACCGCCAATCTGGAAAAGGCATGGGCAAGCGTCAAGGCTGCAGTGAACATTGGTGATCCTGAGCCGTATGACCGCTACTTTGGCTGTATGCACGGTGAATTTCACAACATCCGGTTGCCTTCGCAGGCACACCCTTTCGCATTCGCCTTTGAAGCCAAGAAGTCAGCAGCCGCACAACACAGAACACAAGACTGGTGGGAGCATGATGAAACCAACATGGCATGGATCAGACACCACCAGCCGGTTGATGAGGGGGGAGATGTAACTTGTCAAAACACGAGTCGCATAACTTTCTTTGACGAAAAGGTCACATTGAAAAGTTGTCCTAGCATCACCGACGGGAACAATCAGGGGGGCTATGATGTTTATACAGATGATTGGAAAACATCTAGCAATCAAACAAACGAATTCTGGACAGGAAAAACAGTTTTCTGTTATGGACAGGACGGACCTGACAAATTCAAGCAGTTTGCAATGGCAAGCAAAGCCAGACCAGGACCACATCGCGACAAACGCGAGGCGAAAAAGGAAGCCAAGGCCTCTAAGTTCAGGGGGGTTGATCACGCTGTGAAGACAAAAGCTGGCGTCATGGCCAAGCCCGTGAACTTAGTGAGGTATGACATGAGTGATTTCCTGGGGTCCTGTGTAGAAAACTATTGCAATCTTGCAAAAGTCGGCTCATCGTCCTTAAAAGAGGTGCCAACACCATTCACAGATGCTGGCATCGCACGGCCCACACTCAGCGAAGATGAAAAGCCTGGCAAACTCCAGCCAGTGGCCAGCAAGATCTTGATGAAGATACTATTTGCCGCCAGAATGGCAAGGTTCGATTTGTTGCGTGCCACACAAAGCTTAGCATCAAGAGTGACAAAATGGTCCATAGAATGCGATGTTGCCTTGCACAGATTGGTGTCATACATTCACTGTACAAAGCACCATTTTCTAGAGGGTTTCATTGGGGATGCCTTTGATGAATGCCAACTCTGGCTTTTTGCCGACGCAGATCATGCAGGCGAACATGATAGCAAGAGTACCACTGGCAGTGCCATCGTGCTTGTAGGCCCCAACACGTATTACCCCTTAAATGCATTCAGTAAGAAACAAACGGTTGTCGCAATATCTTCAACTGAGGCTGAGGTAGTTGCCGCAAATCACAGCATGAGAGCTGAAGGCATTCCAATGCTGGCCCTGTTTGAGCAGTTGAACCTTTTCAAGAAGCTACAGGGTAAACCAGCTCGCGACGCCGCGAAGCCCCAAGAAGATGCTGTGTTCACTAGGATCGACCCTGAAATTGATGAAATCCGTAATGGGAACGTCGATACAGGTTGTAGTGCTGCGGACATCAACTCCCTCAAGGCCAGTTTCCCTGAATTTTATCAAGTCAAATTTATGGAGGACAACCAAGCGACTATCACAGTCATGTCCACCGGTTCATCAGCATCCATGAGACACATGAACAAAACACAAAACATCAACTTCAAATGGTTGAAACAACAATTTGAATGTAAACAGTTCGATCTTCTCAACGTAGGAACCAGTTTCCAAGTTGCTGACATTCTTACAAAACCTTTTACCCGACCAGCCCTTTGGTTGCATGCCATTCATCTCATTGGCATTGGCCCGACAAAGGTGGAAGAAGCAGCAGCCCGCCACACCGCGGCGCCGAACTCCACTAAGGTGCCAAAACTAGCAACCGCTGCCGGGAATCAGGGGGGCTCCCAAAAGTCTTTTAAGCCCAGAATGTTGATCGAATTTTGCTGCTCAGATGATTCGAAGCTTAGTACCCCGAGAAAGTCCAATGAAGATTGCCACTGCATTAGGGTTACTGAAAAAGAAGATGGTACCACTAACAGCTGTCGGCAACGGCTAGCCTCCCAAGTCCAAGATTTCAGAAATGATTTCAATGACGGCACTTTGATACTCTATGCATCGTTGCCTTGTGTAGGAGGTAGCCCATGGGGGAACGTGAATGGCCTTACTGTTGAGGGTCAAGAAAGAATCAAAGAGCAACAAAAACAGTTTACCAAGTTGTTCAAATCTTTTGTCAAACTTGTGGATGAAGTTTATGATGAACGAACCTTGATAGCCTTTGAACTGTCCAAGAATTGCAAATATTGGAGATGGCCGATGGTTAGAAAATTCCTCATAGAACGATCCATGACTACTCATCACTTTGATGGTTGTATGTTGGGTGTTCTTGGAAACAACGGTCAACCAATGAAGAAAAGTTGGACTATTGCAGGAAACTTCAAAGAACTCGCGGTGTTAGACTCATTCAAATGTGATGGCAAACATGAGCATGATCAAAGTAGGGGCAAAGCTCTTAAACTTGCTGAGAACTATACCTTCAAGTTGACCGACATGCTCCATGAGTGTTTCCGGGTAGCTGTGGTGGGCCAAACATCCAAAAGGATTTCACCCGCTGTAATTCGTGCTTGTCCTGCTAAAATGGCTGACTCGCGATTTGCCACAGCACACCCGGCCAGCCGCGAGGCTGCGCTCGAAGCCACACGTGAGGCTAACAAAGAAGCATGGTTACTCCTTCACAATCGCATTTTGTTTGCATTGGCCATGCGCAATGAAGGTGAGACTCAGGTTTCTCAGGACCTCGTGGATGGATTGATGACCGAATGGACGCCGGCCTCGGCCCTGAGGTTCTACGGTCGAGAGGATCCGCTTGCAGAATACCTTAGCTTCTGCTTTTTGCCAAAGGAGTCCCACATCGAAAAGATCATGTTGCCAGAGATGCCTGTCAATGAAGTAATCTGGATCTTAGTCTCTGACTCGTCATGTCCACTGATCACAGGGCGTAGGAAAACACTTAAGAAATACGATCTGTCCGAGCATTACCGGCAGCGTAAGCCTAAGTATGTGACTGAGTTCATCCATGAGATGCTCTGGGGCAAAACTCTGCAGAAGTTGGTCAAACGTGGGATTGAATTGGCCGCGGACGCCCGCGAGCGCTATCCTGATGCCCGCATCAACCTGCATTTGTCCTGGTTCGGAAATGAATTGGTAGGTGAGGATGGGATTGCCCAAAATCCAAATTGGCCGTACGACGGTCCCAACGGGCACTGGCCCACGATCATGGACGATTGTGAGCGCCATTTGACCTGGTTTGTCAACAAGGCCCGGGAGTTGGATTTGCAATCGGCCGGTCTCACGACCGCGCCTTGGTCTGCTGACTATGGCATCCATCCTATCTTTGACCAGTTCTTTGATGCATTGGAGCCAAAGTTCAAAGCTCTAACCAGCAGCCTGCAAGGGCTTGCCAATCCGAAGTATCCGTGGCTGCGTGCGAAGGGGTACGCCGATGCGATGGAATTCAGAGACCAGTGGCATTTCGCCAACTCTGAAGAAAATCGCACGCGCCTCGCCGCATACTGGACAGCGACCTTGTTCGCTATTGACTGCGGATGGCGGGTTGGCCGAATAGGTTTAGAGCTTTCCCAGTGTGGCCAGGAAACATGGGATGATTTGCGAAGGAACATGAGCGCCGTCCTGGACGAGCTGCCAAGATCCTATCAGGAGACATGTGCAAACATCACCAAGTTGCTTTTTGGAGAGTCCCGAAGACACATCACGCCGACGGGCAGGTCATTCACCAAGGAGGACGTTGAAGCTCAACAACCAGACGCCGAGGACTACATCGACATCAAGACGATGCCTTCTGGAACTTTTGCTGAGCCTCCCAAAGATGACCCTCCAAAGGCCGCCGGCGACGGCGAGCCCGCTGCACCCAGCAGAGCAACAATCCTGGTCCAAACGGCTGAGGTCTTGTTGAAGTCGCGACCGAAAGCAGCACCAGTCCCATTGGATGAGCCCGCAGATGACAAAAGAGCCACATCCAGCCAGTACCAGCCGCAGGCAACTGCGCGCTTAGAGGAACATGCATCCGGCCACGTGAAAGCATATTGGATGGAAGAGCATTTGCCTGAATACCAATATACAATGGTGACCAATGCAGACGGGGACGATGTACCCGGGATCCTTTTTGAAGGTACGGCCTATGAACTGGAACTGCTATCGGCATCCGACGTCGAGACCATTGCTGGCCAGACTCGCGTCGACAAGAAATTCTCCGACTTTGCGACCCGTGTCAATAAAGTTTGCAGGGGGCATGGATCCTGTGCCAAGGTGCCAATGGACAAAGACCTTTGGATCGACTTGGAGGATTTCGCCAAAGCCTTCCGCAAGGAAGTGCCCCCAGACGTGTTCATCACCGTCCAAAACCTTTTTGGCACTGCAATGAAGATCGACAAGCATGGCAAGAGTAGGTTCCAATTCTTGTGTGCAAAGATCTCCCATTTCCCTGTCGACAATGGCCTAGGCATGCCGTATTATCCTGTGAAAATCCGTGCAATTCAGGGTCATTCCCAAGCTGCCTTGAAGACCGCAGGGGGCCTCTATATGCCAATTCAACCATGGTGTATTGCTCAGACCAAGTTTCCCCCGAGCGAAAAGCCGCCTTCACCGGCGTGCCCTTGTGTGCCATGACTGAGGTCCCTGAAGTTGTTTTTCATCGCACGATGAGAAGCAGCTGGAAGAGCATCGCACAGAACGGCCTGATCCCAGGCGGCGGTGACACAGTTAACAGTGGCCGTGCTCACATCTACATGGCAGAACACTGTATCGGCACACAGGGATATCGATCTGGATTAAGAGCAAAATGTCCAGTCGAAGTCAAAATCGCAATGCGGCAAGCAGTTGAAGCTGGTGTCATCTTTAGTCGCACAGAAATGGATGGTATTTTGTGTTCAGAACGCATTCCACCCCAATTTCTGGTCAGCATCTCAGAAGATGGAAAGGTGCTTTGGTCCCGCGCCGAGAGCAATCTCGAGCCCAGCACATGGACAGGCGCGGAATCAGCCTCAGCACCGAAATCCAGAGCGGTCACCCTGACTGCCCGCGATGATGCAAATGACGACCCAATGGATGACACCAGCACGGGGCGACCCGATGCCAGATCCACTGATGACGCCAAATCCACCGATGATGCTGCCACTGAACCAATGCAAGTTGACCAGCCGCCCGCGAGGGCGCGCCGTGTTTACATTGCACCAAAGTACTGCGAACCTTTCATGGGCTCCTGCCCCCTCTGCCAGGTCGAGTACGTCAGTGGCCAGGTGACTTGTACCACATGTGGATTTGAGCCACTCCCAGTGGACGAAAGTGGCGAAACAAAAGAGGCCGACAAACCCAACAGGAGGACCCGTATCCTTGAACGGCGAATGCAGAGTCTCGCCGGGTTCGGAATGTATGGGAAAATGAGCGGCAGCTTGTTGACGGCTTTGACAAATGAGCAAGCCGATCTTCTTCGCCGGGAACTGGGCCCCAGGGGGATCACATCCGTGGAATCAGCAGTCCTCAAAGACTGCCGCGATAGGCATAGACGTGCAAAAGCGCTGGGCTACGAGGACGTGGAAGATCGATTCGCCAGCGACGTCACATTTTGCGACCGCATCCACGGGGAGGGGAAGGGCCTGCAGGAATGTATCTTTGACGATATGTTCGCATACGCTATCTTCAAACGGCTAAAGGAAGAGCAAGAGAAAAAGGTGGAGGACAAAACTTTAGATGTACACAGCAGCAGAGGTTTGAAAATCTGTTTCATGTTCCATACTTGTTGGATGACAGCGCAAACAGGTGTGCCTGGAAGTCACTTTGAATCAGAGATGTCCAGGAGATGCTGAAGCTCCAGAAGAGCTTAAAGCAAGTCGAAACACGGCCAGGACCTGAAGACATCTAAAGTTTTCAAGCACTCTAAAGCCTGAACGTATTTCAACAATTTTTCAACGTATTTGGCATTGTCATTATCTTCGTGAGTCACAGAGTGTGACAGAGTCCTGTTGATTGCGATCGACCTGTTTACAATTTTGTACTGGTAAGGCCCCAGATTTCCCAGCCTTCCCACGTGCACACGGTCCTGTACGAAGATGCCAAGCGGCGCGAGAATGCTCGACGAGAGGTTCGAGCTCAAGATTGTTAGTCAAATGTGGAGTTTCCAGTGACGTTGTGACATTGAAATTTGCTGGAGTTTGAGGCTTCAGAGCCCGTGGTAAAAGCTGGTCGACCTCATGACCAAGAGGAGAAACAGTTTCCGAGTTTTACTGAGTACTACTGAGTTGGATAATTTTGAATGGTGCTTCAGCAGAATCACCATGTCATCCCTGCGCAGTACATCGAACGTTTGGCACAGAAGGCACCAGCGAAGGAAGCTGAAGAGGTGGAACTCATGAACTCACTACCGAGCCGTTTTCCAAAGCAAGTCAGAACACATTGATATTTTTATGTACAATATAATATAAGAACTACATATAATATTACATAATCCTATTTAATATAATATATATATATACATAACATAACAAAATAATATAATATAATATAATTTAATATAATATGATATAATATAATATGATATCATATAATATAATATGATATAATATAATATGATATAATATAATATAATATAACATATATATATATAGTAAAACATATTATAATATAATATCATATAAATACTATATAATATCATATATATATAAAATATATATTAAACTATATAATACAATAAAACATATAATATAATAACATACAATATAACAGAATATGCTAAAATATAATATATAATATAATATATAATATAATATATAATATAATATATAATATAATATATGATATAGTAGTGACTAGGCATGATGCTAGGTTCGTTGCTTCATTTTCATCCATCCATCATATCATCCACCATATCCATTTTTCATCCATCATTTTTCTCATCATTTCATCCATCATATTTTCCATCCATCAACCATTTCATCATCATATCATTCATCTTTCCAATATTTTTCTCATTCATCTTCATTTTTCATTGTTTCCATTTTTCATTTCATTCGTCTTATCATTCATCTTCATTTTCATCTTATCCATCAAAAAAATCATCTTCATCTTCATTTTCCATCATAGAGTTATAGCAACGAACCTAGCATCATGCCTACTCATAGAAAAAAATAGGTAAGAAAAATAATTTAAATTATCTTAATACAGATAATTTAAATCATCTTCAATCTTCTTCAATTACTAATTTAAAATTAAATGATTGAATGCCAATAATATTATGTTCAATACTTTCATTATTTACTTGGTTTATAATTTCCTCTGCTATTTCATTTAAGTCACTATACATTGCTTCATCAACTCTGTTAAATATTCGTGATGTCCCTGTGATGCTACAGAAGTCAAAAGTATTTTCATGTATTTTCATCATATGCTTTATTGGGTTGTTTTGCGCATATACATGTATCAACAGTTAAGAATGCGTTAAACTCACTTCCTTCTACTTGGTCATACAGAAGATACATTAACTCGTCCAGTTGCTTGCATATAATATCGTTTATGCTTTTCACTGAAAATGGTATATCTTCTCTCATAATACAATATTCAATAGTAGTGCTATTTAACTTTTTCTTTGTCTTTCTCTTTGGTCCGAGTTTTGTAATTTTGTATTTATTTTGTATTGTTTTTAGCGCCTCAGTGTTATTTAATCTCACATATTTAGGTTCTCCTATCAAATAGGATGATATATTTTGAATAACATCACTTGAAAAATCTTTCAACATTTCTACTAATACTATATTAATGTAATATTTCTTTAAATGATTTTAGACTAAAAATTAATTTAAGATTAATATTATATTGATAAAAATATCTCTTTTATCAACTCTTCTAAAAATAGGTAAGAAAAATAACTTAAATTATCTTAAGAAAAATAATTTAAATCATCCATAAGGTAAATAACCAACTTCATTTTCATTCCATTCCATTCGTTTTTCTTGATATAGTCATGAATACATTTCAGTGTCTTCATCATAGTCAATTTCATAAAATCGTAGTGTCTCTGGACGGGGTTGCTTAATTTCTTTGTTGTTCAATTTTGTTAAATAGACGTGTTTTTTATTCTTGTATTCACTACTTCCTTTAGCAACATAACTACCCTGTGGTTTCTTTTCAGATGCTTCGTGTAACTTCTGTAATAACTCTAGAACTAGTTTAACATTTTTATTACATCTATTCAGTTTATTAGTTAACTCATTCAACTTCTCTAGATTAGTATCACTTACATTCTCATTATCACAACTCATGTATATAATAAAACTATAGATTTTATTTTAAAACTTTTATCAAACTTTTTAATCCATTTCACCCATTGTTAATTGTTTCTTACTTCTTGGAGTATTTATAACGTCAGAAATCATCTTGTTAGTGCTTTCCACCTTTTGGTCTTCTGGTGTGATTTGGCGATTAAAACTAAAACTAATGCTATGGTCTTCACTATCTAAGGTTATACCCCCTTCATCGTCTTTACTAACATTCATTGTTTTATCGTTTTTTGTAAGTTTGAATGAGCAGGGCGAACAACGACAAGATATTCCTTTTGGATTGATTTCAATTTCGTTTTGCAACTGTAATTTACAATGGCATAACGGACATTCAAAAATAATATTTTTACTTGTTAATTTTTGTTCTTCACTTAGATTAACCATTTTAGGTTCGTCATCAGATAGTTCAAAATCCTCGGGGATTGGTTGTTTCTTCATCTTTCTATTTGCTTTTGTCTTCGGTGGCATCTATATAAAACCGTATATTGTTATAAAATATTTTTATAATTTCTAATGTCATTTCACAACACTTTTTGATTTTACTATCTTTTACAATCGGAAATTTATCATCATCCACTATTCTTTCTTCTATTTCTTCAAATGCTTCTACATATTTCTTAATTTCTTCCATTGAAAATAATTAGATATTATTATGTAAAATCTAATTATTTGTTTTTATTTGTTTTTCATGCATTTTTGTTTCCAAAGGACGGGGTATGCTCTGGGTAAGTCTGTAAATGTGGTTCAATCCAAAAGGAAAACATGCTGTCAAACTAATTCGCGACACAAAATATAGTCACAGCTTCGCTCTGAGAAGACTTTAGTCTTGTCACAGCTTCGCTCTGAGAAGACTTTAGTCTTGTCACATCTTCTATTGCTTGTTTTTGTCGGCGCTTTAAAGGAGCATTCTCAAAACTAATTAACATTCTTATGATGGATTAATGTGTCTTTATCTGTTCCTCTTCTGTGCGGTATAAAGTCTCATTAATAATATTAAATATATTTATTTTCTAATTGTTTTTAATGACAAAACTAGACATACCTAAAATAGAACCTATCAATGTAAAACAATATGAATTCAAACAGTCGCCATACCCTCAAGCAGATAAACTACCTTTTAGGTCAATCATTGTTTCAGCATCACAAGGTGGTAAAGGCATATTAATACAAAATCTAGTGTTGAAGATTTACAGAGGTTGCTTTGAAAGGATATACATAGTTTCACCAACAGCGCACATTGACGAAGCATACAAGGAAGTTATAAAATATATTGAGAAAGATTTGAAAGTAGATAATAAGAAGGAGCAGTATTTGTTTGATGAATACAACCCTGAGGCATTAGCACACATCATTGACACACAGCATAAGGTGATAGAATATCAAAAGAAAATGAAAATGTCCAAGTTGTTTAGTTGTCTTTTAATAATTGATGATTGGGCGGAAGATAGAGTTTTTATGAGATACTCTAAAATTTTACACGGACTATATACAAAATCAAGACATTTTGGTTTATCAGTCATCACTTCTTCACAGAAGCTGAACGCACTTGCTCCTATAGTAAGATTGAATACAAGTAGTTTATATATCTTCAAGTTGAAAAACCAAGCAGAACTGGATACATTCATTCAAGAACAGTCAGCACTGATTGACAAAAAAACGATGCTTCAAATTTACAGATTAGCAGTGGATGAGCAACCCTACTCATTTCTATTTGTAAAATTGAGGGAAAGTGATATTAATAAAATGTTTATGATACGGTTTGAGCGCGCTATACATATTAATACAGACGAAATCATCTAAAGAATAAAACATTTTAACACTATATACCCAGTGATGCCTAAAACACCAATTGATTACTCAAAAACTGATTTCTACAAAATAATATGTAGAGATTTAAACATACAAGATTTTTACATAGGACACACTACAGACTTTAAGACCAGAAAAGGATGTCACAAAAGAGTGTGTAATAACCCCAATGATAAAAACCATAATATGCCCTTATACAAATTCATTAGGGACAATGAAGGCTGGGATAATTTTGATATGATATGGCTGGAAACTCAAAACTACCAAACTTCAAAGGAAGCAAGAAAAAGAGAACAAGACCTAATTACAGAGTTAAAGCCGTCATTAAACTCAATGAAAGCCTACACAAGTGAAGAAGAAAGAAAGGCAAAGAAACAAGAATGGGAAGAAAACAACAGAGAACACACAAAAGAATACAAGCACAACTGGAATTTTGAAAACAAAGATAGGGTAAGTGAAAGGAAGAAACAAAAATACAAAGAAAACCCTGAACCTCACATTGAAAGGAGTAAGAGGAATTATCACAAAAACATTCAAGGAAACAGAAACAAAAGAAACAGAGTTTGTGATTGTCCTTGCGGTGAGACCTATACCTATGCTAATAAGAAAAGACACGAAAGAATAAGTGTAAGACACCAAGAATATTTACAATCATTAGTTTAATAATATTATATACTAAAATAATATTATTAAATTAGAATAGACTATAATTACACATATCAATTTTCGGGATGGTATAGATTAGTTTATTACTTTTTTCTTTTTCAAGTTTTTCTACCCTTTCATTTAGTTTTTGTAAAGATTTTATTATTAGTTCCGTTCTATTTATTTCTTCTTCTGGATTGAAATGTTTTAATGAAATCAAAATGTCATTTTCTTCATTTTTCTTTGAAGCACTACCACCCATTCTATATTTATACTGATATTTTTTTAAACTTTAGTTTTAGCTTTTGCTTTGGGCTTTGTTTTCATTAACTCTTTCATTGCTTCTTGTAATTCATAAACTGAACTTTCTAAATGATGTATTTGATTTTTCATTTTTTCATTTTCGTCAATTATTTCTCTTACCGCCCCCCAAGTGATACTTCCAATTTTCACATAACTTAACTTCTTAATACCTTCATTATCAATCATAACAATATTCTCCCATTCGGGCGGTATTGCTTCCATAATCTCATCGGCAATAAATCCAAGATGGTTTTTAGTTATTCCAATTTCTTTTTCATCTTCCATTTTGAAAGTTTTAGGTTCAATTTGTTTAACTATGCCAGTAAAATTATGCTCAATACTTTTGATGTCATATTTTTTTGTAAAATCGGATGTGTCCAAAAGGTTTCCTTCTAAGGTATAAGGTGCTGGAACAGAAACTTTTGATGGTGTAATAAAAAGTCTTATGCTATTATTAGCATAAAATCTTATGTCCCCGTTGGGGTCTTCATTGATTAACTTGAAATGATTAACACCTGCTATATTTTCATTAAATATATAATTATTCTTACCAGTTTCTTTATGGAAGTATGCCCTTTTGTCTTGATTGACATAGATGTCTTTTGAAAAATTAACATCTTCATTTGCTTTTCTGTATCTCATATATTCTGCTAAACCATCATCTGTTGTATTACTACCTTGAAAAACCATATCAGCACCAAAATTTCTATTGAAAAAATAATCTCCATAAATATACTGAGACGACAACGCCCGACCAGTTGAAACATCAATTATATTTTTAGTGCCGTCTAATGTAAAGAAATTGACACCGCCCCTTTTAAATACTACATTAGTAGGCGTGGCACTATCAATTACATCAAACTTACCACTTTCAGCAACTAATGATACACCTGTATTCACCTCTACATTACCATTTCTAAAATACATAAAATCTATTGTGTTCCTTCTAAAACTGACATCAACATTACCGATACTATCATAAGTGTTTGATTTAGCACCTTTTGTTAGTTCCACTGCTTGTAGCGTTCCTTCAAACTTCATATATTCAACATCACCCCTTTTGAAGACTAAATCAACATCAGTAGCATTTTTTGTATTGATAATATCAGTTTGTAATTCAGTATGACATACAACATCAACATTAAAATATGCTTGTGTGGATGATAATTGATATCTTAAATATTGAGGAAAGGGACTACCTCCAACATAAAACCGATGTAATCCACCACCACCAAAAATACAATAATCATAACCAGTATTAGCACTTCCTAAATTAATAGACCTAATATAACCTTTACCAGTTCCTAAATTAATCGCTCCTCCTAATGGAAATTCTATGGCAGCGTTAAAATAAGAAATACCATTAACCGTTAAGTCATAAGTAGAAAATTGAGAACCACCACCTATGACCAAATCGCCTTCTATTGTTTGTAATGCCTGACCAGTATATTTCACTAAATTAGTATCATCAACACCTCCACCTCCAATATCTGGACTTGTCGGTTTATGAAATGTAATTAGATTGCTCTGTAATGTCATAACCAAATTAGTCGTAGCATCCGGCACTGTGGGACTACCTACATAGAATTTGATTTCTCCCGTGCTCTCATTCATAACATAATTCATTACGGTTGATGCGTTCTTGCTTTCAATATAATCACATAAAATATTATTAACACATTCCAAATTGTTTGAAAAGTATGAAGCACCATTAACAGTTAATATACTGCTTCCGTTTTTGGCACCATTAACAGCAACAGTTCCTGCTACTTGTTGGTCGGTTTCTCCTGTCAGTTTTAAGCAGTTTGAGGTGTCGCCTGATAAATCTAAATTGGTAGGTTTGTTAAATTCAACAATCCCGTTTTTCAATGTCATTATTAAATTAGTTGTTGTATCGGGGACTATTGGACTTCCTACATAGAATTTCATTTCACCGGTGCTTTCGTTCATAATATGGTTTATGATTGTTGATGCATTTCTACTTTCAAAATTATCACATACGATAAAATTTTCACATTGAGTTTTAGTATTCAATACTGTCAGATTATCTTGAAGTTCAATCATACTGACATCGTTTCTTTTTATGATTAAATCTAATGGCGCTATGGTGTTTATTTCTTGGGTTGTTAGATTGCCTCCACATTGGATTAATTTGCTTGCTATTATTTTACTTGCTGAAACTTCATATTGAATGTAAGTATCACTGTTGCTTTGAAAAAGTATATCATTTAAATTTAGTGCGTTAAATGTGTCTGATTGTATACTAGAACCTTTGATATAACCGCTACTATCTAATGATGCTACTAAGTGATTACCGTTGATTTCACCATCCCCATTTACGTAAAAGTCCTTGCTTGATGCTACACCGTTCAAAATGATTTTTGATAGACCATCAATATGTCCCAGCCTCAAAGTGCCTGACATATCCTGTGGGTTGTTGATATTAAGCTTGTCATTCAGTAATGTATCTGTCTCTGATTTATTATACTTATTGTTTAATAATGTATCTGTCTCTTATTTATGATATTTATTATTCAGTAAAGCATCTGTCTCGGTTTTATTATAGTAGTTTGTTAAGTCAGTCGTGCCTGTTCCTCCACCATTGATGATTGCTGTATTGACATAACTTTCTGTTGCTAAATTTGATGAACCCGTTGCTAAAAGTTTGATAAATTCTGTTCCTATGATAGTATTGCCACCGTCTAATTGAACCATTATTATAAAATAAATTAGAAATTTATTTTATAATAATGCTAAAACTTTTTAGATTTGTTAAAAACAAATCTAAAAAGTTGAACCATTAAATATAAAATAATTGAGATATTATTTTATATTTATCTTTTTTTAGTTTTACTTGAAAACATATTCATACATAAATTGTTGTATTTTTCTTTCTTTTGATTTATGAATTGTTGTTGTAATACCAAATAGTGTTGAGCCATAGCATCAACTGGGTTGATGGGTTGAACTGGAACTGGTTGCTTTTTCTTGATTAAAGGTTGGGTTGGGTGTTCTTCTTCATCACTGCTGTAATATATTTCAGGGGGAGGTTTAGAAGTTGGTTTAGGTTTAGGAGTTTGTTTAGGTCTTGGGTTCGTATGTTTCTTAACTGGTTTTTGTTCTAATGTGCCTTTACAGTTTTGTTCGTGATTGTATCGGTATGATTTCATCTTCATACTTTTATTACATTTTGGACAGGTAATTATCTTATCTTGTGCTCTAACTGGTTTCTTTCTTTCTTCTTTCACTTCTACTTTAATTTCTTCCTTTGGTTCTTCTGCCTTTGGTGGTTCATTAGTTTCTTCAATAACTTCATTAACGACAGCAGTATCAACTTCTTCTTTTGCTTCTTCTTCTTCAACCGGTTCAAGTGCTGGTTGCTCTTCTTTCACTTCTTCATTTTGTAAATCCACTACTTTAATACTCATTATATAAGTCTATAAAAATTCTTTCAATATTCTATATATTTTTTGATGGAAAAAATATAGAATATTGGTTCATTATTGAATGTCTGGTTGGGTTTGTAGGTATTTTTGGTGTTTCTTTGATTTCTCGTGTCTGATTTTACCATTGTATCTGTAAGTAGAACCACAAATACATTCTGTTGGTAATGACAACTCCTCCTTCTTTTTTTGATAGTATTTTTTTCCTTGCTCTTTGACCTTTTCAGGGTTATTTTGACAATACACCTTCTTATATTCTTTGAGTCTTTCTTGATTATCTTGATAATACTGCTCAGGACTTCTATTCGCAAATCTTTGATTGATACATTCCATCCTTTCTTGGTAATATGTCTCCCGTGCTTCAAGTTCTTTTCTACTATTACAAGGGTAGTTTTCAATCAAAACAATTTTACAATTGTCTATACCATACATATCAAAAAGAAGATATGCTGTTGTCATTCTGATTTTGCCTTCTTTCCAAGATTTGTATTTTGTTCTGTGTCTTGCCATTCTCTGACTTAAACCTTCAACTGTGCTTCCTATATAACACTGGTTAAATCCAATATCTACTATCCTATAAATTTGACCTTTACTATAATCAGGCATCTAATTTTATACTCCATTTATCTTTATATCTCTTTTCTTAATAACTTGGACTACTTATCAACACAGCAAACTGAACATTGATATTGTATAAGTTCATTACTGTCCCTGTTTCATCAGTGATTTTGAAATCAAGTCTCTTCAAGTTTCTTCCTCCAATATCAATGTAGTCCTCTTGATGTGGTGCTGAATTGTCGTTAATCACACCTCCTAATTGAGAACTACAAAGCACCTTCCTAATGATGGATGAGGAGTATGAATTAGGTGCTGAATATCTATAATCAGACAAAGAATTAGAAGTAATGAAAATGTAGCGGAAAGGGATACGATTTAAATAACTGGATGTCCAAGTTGTCAATGGAGATGATGGAACAAAATTACTCAACAGGTAATTTATTGATACTGGTTTTTTACTATCATAGGAGACACTGCTAGTATCCCAAACACCGCCAACATAAGTAGAGAGTTCATAATCTGTTGGAATTTTTATTGAATAATTTAAACCTTCCTTAATCTTAAATTCTACTGTTCTCGTGGCTTCATCATAAGAATAAACAAAAATTCCACCTGCTGATAAATCTGATGTATTGCTGTTCATACCCTCATTCAAATCAAAACATAACTGACTGGCAAAATAGACCTTGTTTCCAACATAAACACGGAAATTTTTAACAAGAGTATCACCATCAAAAACCATAACATACAAATATTCATGGAAGCCAACCTCTGTGCTTTTCCACACCGCTGGGATTGAAACATCTGTTATATACATTCTGGTATTTTCGGGTGTCTCAAAACTTTCATTCAACTCAATAGAGAAGTCAGCACTTGACCTTGATTGTTCTGTCCGATACTTACTATCAACAAAAATCTTTTTATATGTTAATCTATTGCTCATAATATATTTATTATTTAGATTTTTATAATTATTAATATAAATGATAGGAGCAATAACAGGAGTTGGAAGAGTAGCAATATCAAATGCGTTAAGGCAAGTAGGTCGCCAGTTCGGTCAGGAAGCAATGGAAAGAATAATGGCAGGTGAAGCAATAGAAAATGTATTATCAAGAGACCAAATGAAAGAATTAGCAAAGAAATTAGGTAGAGTAGCATTTAATGAGTTAATGAAACAGGGCAAAGATGCCATAATGGAAGATTACAATAAAAAGAACGCAGACTGGAACGCAAGAATGAACGACTTTACAAGAAATTTAGATGATGAATTCAGAAAGAATACAACCCTCTACAAAGAAGTAAGGAACATCCAAAACAAAAACAAAATTGAAGACCGTAGAGGATTATGGAATGCTTATGATAGTCCCGCTGGTGTTTATAAATCTGGTTCTACATTATATATTGCTGGGACAGGTGGCAAAAATGGTTCATTGACGAGAGACATAATGGATGACTTATTATTAGTCCCAACCAGAAACATAAAAGCAAGTGAAAAATACCAAGATGTAGTGAAGTATTTGAAAGAAAACCCTGATGTTAAGCGTCTTGTATCACACAGTTTAGCGTCAGCAGTGGTCAATCAAATAAACAATGATATGCCTGACAAATACGCTACTACCACTTTTGCCACACCAACCATAAAACCAAGAAGAAAAGGAAAACAAGACCCAAGAAGATTGGATTTCCGTAATCCATCCGATGTTGTAAGTCTATTAGATGGTTATGCTGAAACTTCAAACTGGGATGAAATGAACCCCCTTCTTTCACATTCCTACATAAACTTCGCCCATCAAGGCAAGTGGCATTTACACCCTACAACAAAAATTAGCAATGGCATCAATCCAAATCATCCAATAAAAATATAAACTATATTAATAATGTTAAAAAGAATAGACTATAAAAATCAACCAAAACCAATACTTTTAACCAAAGGACAATCAACATATAAGAAATTAGAGACGACGATGAATAAACCACCCAGCGAATATAATGCTATAAAAAAGTTGATAGAAACTAATGAACATAGTATAGAAAAAATAAGCATTAATATTCAATCAAAAAATGTTAAGATGATTGCCCATAAGAAGAAATGAAATAAAATAAAATATCTAAATTTAAATATATAAGTAATGGATAATATCACAAGTGAAGCAAGTGATGTAATGATAAACCAGTTGAACTTTGGAATCCCAGAATCGGCACAATATATCACTGACCGTCGGTTTGTAAATTATTTTCCATCAGGGTCTAACATCTATGCCAGTAATCAAGGAAACAAGAACATAAGATTTTACATAAGCGGGGAAGCAAACCAATATTTAGATTTAAGCAGTGTGCGTTTATTTGCCACCGTTCAAAACACAGATGGAACAAGAGAAAAATTTTTAAGACCATTAGGGGGTCTTCATTCA
>CAMXCT020004050.1:0-47223 GCA_947184155.2 Cladocopium goreaui | reverse complement strand
AGCACTGAGTCCTAGTCAGCAGAAAGCCTTAGCCACTGCGATTCTATAGTTGGATCTGTTCTCTTGGGTGTATGTCATGTTCTTCAATTCTATAGAGAAGTATTGGCAGAACAAATTTCCCACAACAATTCGTTCATCATCATTGATCATCCTTGTATATAATCGAAGAGGCTGACAGTGAAGACTTGGAGCCTTTGAGCTCTATAAAATTGGGAATGCATAAGGTAAGGTAGGCAAGAGCAACTGGAGCATTCAGGTCAGCTGTCAATGAATGACACTTGGGGAGCCTGATTTTATAGAAGGCCAACTAACCCCCCCCAACCAAAAAACGGCTCTACGAGAGTGACTTGGGGGCAGCGATTCTAAAGAGATTGTCAACTTGAAAATACCTTGGGGTCTCTGATTCTATAGATGCTTTTTCAGAAAGAGGGCCAATGTCTCCAGAATTATCACTATAAAAGTGTCAACACCGTGTGCAGCAGGTTGCAGGTGCGCTTGGGCTATATCACCCGCAAACGCGCTGGGGAAGCAGTCATGCAGCAGGAGAGCGAAAGTCGCCTCCGACGTGAGCAGGCCGAAGTGGTGGCTCAGCTCCAGCCATTGCAAAAGCCATTTTTGCCAGAAGTGGTTGCCCGAGTCGAAGACTGGGCCAAACAGTATTCCATTTTAGATTCTCGGGACAAATTTCTTGTGCTCCGGGCGCCTTCGCGCGCTGGCAAAAGCACCTTGGCAAAATGCCTCCATTTCGTTTTGCCTACGGATATCCAGAAGCCTCCTTTCATTCAAACTGTCCAGGGGGCCACGGCCGCTGAGTTACAACATTACGACAGAGATTCTCACGGCTTTATCCTGTTCGACAATTGCAATTCTATGTCCTTTGTGCTATCTCAGCGGGCCTTATTTCAGGCAACCCCAGACTTTCATCGCTTAGGCCAGTCACAGACGAACATATTCTCATATCAGGTTTATTTATTCAGGGTTCCCATTGTGATCACCATAGATGAATCAACTGACTGGGATGATGACGAACCAGGGATTCGCGAGAATCAGCATTTGGTGCAGCTTACCGGCCCGTGTTATCATTTGGAGTAACAGCCTGCATGGGGTAGAGAAAGGCATGGCTTGGGTTAGGTTTGTGAAAACGCCTGCGGGGGAGATTTGGGTCTACAGCTGCTTGAACCCTCAATGTGCTTCTGCCATGTGGGTGCATGCTGTACGTGCATTGTTTCTCAGAGTTGCAAGGGTTCCTTCTAGGAGTTGCAGTCCAGGAGGTTGGGTTTAGGTCAGCATGGAGAATCTGTTGCAGCCGCCGCTCAGCCATCACTCACAGATTGCATGCAGCAGCTCTGTCGGGCCTTCGGTGTGGATCCAGCGCCACATGAGTCACAGGACATGGCTGTAACAGCACCAATTTTTCGCATTCATATGCCACAGATTCACAGCCCAGCAACAGAAGGGTATAGGCTTCCATGCAAAGACATCCAAGACAGCACCCAGGTGGCCGCAGCCTTGCCCCATGGCTCACGCACCTGCGGCGACTCCAGTGGCTTTAGCAGAAACCATTGCAACTTTGCAAGCAGACCTTGCAGAAACAGAGCGGCCGGAGTGCAAGCCAAGCATGCCAGATACCGAGCAAAGAAGGAAGCAGCCTCTGGAGGTTTTAGCCCTCTTGCTTGCAAAGCGATCGTTGCCGTCTATGTGTTGTCGGACTGCAATATGGAGCTAGCGCTTCGTTTCGCTGCCCTGTGGCCAGCAGTCAAGCCGACCTCAGGGACAACACGGGTTGTGGTGGAAGATTTGTTTTTGAGCACCACAGACTTAGACTTGCAGCACATTTTTTTACCTTCCGCGACTCCGTGGGCACGGCCAGTGCGGCATGCAGCCGCTTTTCTGGCAGAGGCTAACACTTTCAACTGGGTTCTGGCTTGCAACCACGTCGGTGTAGCACCGCTATCGCTGGATGTCTATGCCACGTGGGAGAAAGCGCGGTTTGGCAGCCTCCTGGAGGGTTGCCGCCTCGCCGGCATGTGAATCAATGGGTGCAGCGCTTCCGAGCCAAGTGGAACCTGCGGCGCCGAGTCCTACGTCCACAAGTGCACAGGGACCCAGTCACGGTGCAGGCTAAGGCGCCAAGCACGGTCGTGTTTTGCGACCGTTTTCCGGCTCCAAAAATGGGGCCGGGCAAGCTCATTGCAATTCGGACCTGCTCCCACATGTGGTCATGTTTTCCTAGCCTCCCTGCTCGGCTTCGCCCCGTCAGGTGAGAACCTTTTGGCAGTTCCTCTCCTACTACGTGAACACGAAGTTTGTGGACAAGACTCCTATTGTTTTTGACTTTTAGACGAAAACTAGCATTCCCTCTTACACCATGACGCAATGCCCGGCTGCGTTGTTTGCCACGACATGCCAGTTTATTCTATGTTTTTTTTTTTTTTTTTTAGGCATGCCTGTCCGGAAACAAGGACGTGCGAGGAGGCTTGACCCTGTGGCTAATGTGTGATGCGCCGCATATTCAAGGCAAGTTGCCGCACTACCTTTTTGGGACTGAGACCAAGCTGACACAGAGTTGCTGAGGGCCCAGCGGCGCTTGGCACAAACGGCGCTGCACATAGTACGTCAGAAAAGTGCTTGGACATCCTGCAAGAACATCACCAAGATTGTGCGCGATCTAGGCAAAGTCTTAAAACCTTATCCATTTCAACCTATCTTGTTGCTGGATGTTGCGTCCTCACATCTCGCAACGGAAACCATGGTGTGCGCTCGGCGCAATGGTGTCCAGCTCCTGTACATACCAGCCGGATGTACAGACAAAATCCAACCGTTAGATATAGCAGGTTTCCACCCATTGAAAACACATTTTAAGAGGAAGTACCAGGAACTGAGGGCAGGTTCCTGTGAGGGTTTGATAGACCCGTTAGCCTGGCTTTTTGAACTCATGCAGTGTCCCAGCTACTTTGCCGGCAAGAGTGGGAAACGCACTTTTGAATCTGTTGGTGCGGCGAAGCCGCCCGATACGGCGCACCTCCATACGGAGTTGCGAAAATTTATGGATATGCCACTGCATATGCCTCCAGGCAGCAAGCCCTCTAAAGAAGCCATGCAAAGAATCTGGCCTGAGCGACGCCGTATGGCGTACGCGTAAACGGCTCTGTTGTGACGAGGTGCGAGCCGGGAGAAAAATTGCGCGGCAGAGCACACATTGGCAGACATACTATCAGGGTACATCGGTGCATGACCATTTGTCACATTCTCGTAGCCATGTTTCTGGGGTCGTGAACAGGGGTGAAAAGGAGGTACCAGGCAAGCACAAAGAGAACACAGGATCATCTTGAGGACTGCATGCAGTTTGAGGGGAGCAAGCCTGTTGTTCGCCCGCCTTGAGTGCCATGTCCGCTGCTGATGCAAACGCCGCGGCAGCTGCAGCCCCACCGGCCGCGGCTGATAGGGGTGCTGTGCTGGAGGAAGAGCGCAAAAATTTGAAACGCCAGTTAGCAGCAGCCACCAAAGAACTACAGAACCAGGAGAGTGCATGTAAATGCATGGATACGGTGTCTTTTCGTGAGTGCAAGTGGGACATGTGAACGCTGAACCCATGTTGAAAGACATGTACTCCATAGCCTGCAGGAAAGGAAACGAAGACGTCTTCTACGACAAGCAGGAAAGCTGGATGTGAGTGAGTTGACGTGGCTGCTGGCACGTCGCATGCATCCAATGGCAAGCCCGCATGAGTAGAGTCAAGCCGTGCACTATGTGGAAAGCGCCATGCCAAAGACATAGAGCGCTTGGAGTGAGAGCGGCCATGTGAAGGTTCGAAAGCACCATGCCAAAGGCATGGACACTAGGAGGGAAAGCTGGCAACCGCAGACTTGCAAGCGCCATGGTCAAGACATAGAGCGCTTGGAATGAGACCATGTCAAGGCTGAAAATCCCAATGCCAAAGGCATAGCGCGGCAGGAGTGAAAGCTGGAAACCACAGACTTGCAAGCGCCATGTCGAAGACAAAACGCTTGGAAGACATGCGCGGTCCAGAGACCCCATTTAGAAGACATCCAGGGATACAACGCTAGATAGACAAGATATCTCCCCAAGAATCTTCCCACACCCCACCTCCAAAACATCACCTCCCCAAGAATCTTCCCACCCCACCTCCAAAACATCACCTGACCCCCCCTGGTATATTATTATAATTCCCAAACGGGGTATGCGGTCCCGCTCCTATAAATTCACAGGTAAATGGGGTAAAAGTGGGTTTCCCGGGGACTGACGGCGGGACGGTTTCCTGCCTCTGAACCTGGAATCGTGGGAATTCCCACATTTTGCGGTCCCGCCGCGCGTCCCGCTGCGGTCCCCGCCCTATAGTAATTGCGTACTGTCGCGATTAATGTTGTAAGCAATGAGTCCTAGGGTCTAGCACGAAGCCTTAAGCCACTGCGATTCTAAGGTGGGATTCGTTTCTTGGGGTGTTGTTGTTATGTCATGTTCTTCAATTCTATAGAGAAGTATTGGCAGAACAAATTCCCCACAACAATTCGTTCATCATCATTGATCATCCTTGTATATAATCGAAGAGGTTGACAGTGAACACTTGGAGCCTTTGAGCTCTATAAAATTGGGAATGCATAAGGTAAGGTAGGCAAGAGCAACTGGAGCATTCAGGTCAGCTGTCAATGAATGACACTTGGGGAGCCTGATTTTAAAGAAGGCCAACTAACCCCCCCAACCAAAAAACGGCTCTACGAGAGTGACTTGGGGGCAGCGATTCTAAAGAGATTGTCAACTTGAAAATACCTTGGGTCTCTGATTCTATAGATGCATTTTCAGAAAGAGGGCCAATGTCTCCAGAATTATCACTATAAAAGTGTCAACACCGTGTGCAGCAGGTTGCAGGTGCGCTTGGCTATATCACCCGCAAACGCGCTGTGGAAGCAGTCATGCAGCAGGAGAGCGAAAGTCGCCTCCGACGTGAGCAGGCCGAAGTGGTGGCTCAGCTCCAGCCATTGCAAAAGCAATTTTTGCCAGAAGTGGTTGCCCGAGTCGAAGACTGGGCCAAACAGTATTCCATTTTAGATTCTCGGTACAAATTTCTTGTGCTCCGGGCGCCTTCGCGCGCTGGCAAAAGCACCTTGGCAAAATGCCTCCATTTCGTTTGCCTACGTATATCCAGAAGCCTCCTTTCATTCAAACTGTCCAGGGTGCCACGGCCGCTGAGTTACAACATTACGACAGAGATTCTCACGGCTTTATCCTGTTCGACAATTGCAATTCTATGTCCTTTGTGCTATCTCAGCGGGCCTTATTTCAGGCAAACCCAGACTTTCATCGCTTAGGCCAGTCACAGACGAACATATTCTCATATCAGGTTTATTATTCAGGGTCCCCATTGTGATCACCATAGATGAATCAACTGACTGGGATGATGACG
The DNA here is from genome assembly GCA_947184155.2 of Cladocopium goreaui. Lineage (NCBI taxonomy): Eukaryota > Dinophyceae > Suessiales > Symbiodiniaceae > Cladocopium > Cladocopium goreaui. The sequence goes on along the minus strand of CAMXCT020004050.1, from coordinate 41,801 downwards.
AACCATGGATTCGCGAGAATCAGCATTTGGTGCAGCTTACCGGCCGTGTTATCATTTGGAGTAACAGCCTGCATGGGGTAGAGAAAGGCATGGCTTGGGTTAGGTTTGTGAAACCGCCTGCGGGGGAGATTTGGGTCTACAGCTGCTGAACCCTCAATGTGCTTCTGCCATGTGGGTGCATGCTGCACGTGCATTGTTTCTCAGAGTTGCAAGGGTTCCTTCTAGGAGTTGCAGTCCAGGAGGTTGTGTTTAGGTCAGCAAGGAGAATCTGTTGCAGCCGCCGCTCAGCCATCACTCACAGATTGCATGCAGCAGCTCTGTCGGGCCTTCGGTGTGGATCCAGCGCCACATGAGTCACAGGACATGGCTGTAACAGCCCCAATTTTTCGCATTCATATGCCACAGAGTCACAGCCCAGCAACAGAAGGGTATAGGCTTCCATGCAAAGACATCCAAGACAGCCCCCAGGTGGCCGCAGCCTTGCCCCATGGCTCACGCACCTGCGGCGCCTCCAGTGGCTTTAGCAGAAACCATTGCAACTTTGCAAGCAGACCTTGCCAGAAACAGAGCGGCCGGAGTGCAAGCCAAGCATGCCAGATACCGAGCAAAGAAGGAAGCAGCCTCTGGAGGTTTTAGCCCTCTTGCTTGCAACGCGATCGTTGCCGTCTATGTGTTGTCGGACTGCAATATGGAGCTAGCGCTTCGCTTCGCTGCCCTGTGGCCAGCAGTCAAGCCGACCTCAGGGACAACACGGTGTTTTGGTGGAAGATGTGTTCGTGAGCACCAAGATTTAACTGGCAGCAGATTTTTTCAACCTTCCGACGATCCGTGGGCACGGCCAGTGCGGAATGACAGCCGCTTTTCTTGGCAGAGGAGGGCTAACACGGTCAAACTGGGTCTGGCTTTGCAACCAAGTGGTGTATTTTGCTGGTTTGTTTGTAGCACGCTATCGTTGTGGACCATGTCTATGAAACGTGGAGGGATAAGCGCGTTTGGCAGCTCATGGAGGGTTTGCCGGGCCTCGCTCGGACATGTGAATCCAATGGTGGCCAGCGCTTCCGCAGCCAAGTGGAACCTGAGGGCGCCGAGTCGCTCCGGCCACAAGTCTGCACAGGGACCCAGTCACGGTGCAGGCTAAGGCGCCAAGCACGGTCGTGTTTTTGCGACCGTTTTCCGGCTCCAAAAATGGGGCCGGGCAAGCTCATTGCAATTCGGACCTGCTCCCACATGTGGTCATGTTTTCCTAGCCTCCCTGCTCGGCTTCGCCCTGTCAGGTGAGAACCTTTTGGCAGTTACTCTCTTACTACGTGAACACGAAGTTTGTGGACAAGACTCCGCTGTTTTTGAATTTAGACGAAACTAGCATTCCCTACACCATGCTGCAATTGCCCGGCTGCGTTGCTTTGCCACGACATGCCAGTCTTCGCATGCCTGTCCGGAAACAAGACGTGAGAGGGGCTTTGACCTATGTGAGCATCATTTGTGATGCGCCGCATATTCAAGGCAAGTTGCCGCACTACCTTTTTGGGACTGAGACCAAGCTGACACAGAAGTTGCTGAGGCGCCAGCGGCGCTTGCCACAAACGGCGCTGCACATAGTACGTCAGAAAAGTGCTTGGACATCCTGCAAGAACATCACCAAGATTGTGCGCGATCTAGGCAAAGTCTTAAATCCTTATCCATTTCAACCTATCTTGTTGCTGGATGTTGCGTCCTCACATCTCGCAAAGGAAACCATGGTGTGCGCTCGGCGCAATGGTGTCCAGCTCCTGTACATACCAGCCGGATGTACAGACAAAATCCAACCGTTAGATATAGCAGGTTTCCACCCATTGAAAACACAATTGAAGAGGAAGTACCAGGAACTGAGGGCAGGTTCCTGTGAGGGTTTGATAGACCCGTTAGCCTGGCTTTTTGAACTCATGCAGTGTCCCAGCTACTTTGCCGGCAAGAGTTGGAAACGCACTTTTGAATCTGTTGGTGCGGCGAAGCCGCCCGATACGGCGCACCTCCATACGAAGTTGCGAAAATTTATGGATATGCCACTGCATATGCCTGCCAGGCAGCAAGCCCTCTAAAGAAGCCATGAAAAAGGCATCTGGCTGAGCGACGCCGTTATGGCGACGCGTACACGGGGCTCTGTTGTGACGATGGTGCGAGCCGGGCGAAAGAAAAATGCGCGGAGAGCACACATTGGCAGAACATACTATCAGGGTTTTTAAATCGGTGAATGACCATTTTTGTCAATTCTCGGAGCCATGGTTCTGGGTCGTGAAACGGGGTGAAAAGGACGGTTGGGTTACCCGGCAAGCACAAGAGAACACAGGATCATTGAGGACTGCAGGAGTTTGAGGGAGCAAGTTGTTGGTTCGCCCGCCGTGAGTGCAAGTACGATGCTGATGCAAACGCCGCGGCAGCTGCAGCCCCCAACAGGCCGCGGCTGATAGGGTTGCTGTGCTGAAGGAAGAGCGCAAAAAATTGAAACGCCAGTTAGCAGCAGCCACCAAAGAACTACAGAACCAGGAGAGTGCATGTAAATGCATGGATACGGTGTCTTTTCGTGAGTGCAGGTGGGACATGTGAACGCTGAACCCATGTTGAAAGACATGTACTCCATAGCCTGCAGGAAAGGAAACGGAAGACGTCTTCTACGACAAGCAGGAAAGCTGGATGTGAGTGATTTGACGTGGCTGCTGGCACGTCGCATGCATCCAATGGCAAGCCCGCATGAGTAGAGTCAAGCCGTGCACTATGTGGAAAGCGCCATGCCAAAGACATAGAGCGCTTGGAGTGAGAGCGGCCATGTGAAGGTTCGAAAGCACCATGCCAAAGGCATGGACACTAGGAGGGAAAGCTGGCAACCGCAGACTTGCAAGCGCCATGGTCAAGACATAGAGCGCTTGGAATGAGACCATGTCAAGGCTGAAAATCCCAATGCCAAAGGCATAGCGCGGCAGGAGTGAAAGCTGGAAACCGCAGACTTGCAAGCGCCATGTCGAAGACAAAGCGCTTGGAAGACATGCGCGGTCCAGAGACCCCATTTAGAAGACATCCAGGGATACAACGCTAGATAGACAAGATATCTCCCCAAGAATCTTCCCACACCCCACCTCCAAAACATCACCTCCCCAAGAATCTTCCCACACCCCACCTCCAAAACATCACCTGACCCCCCTGGTATATTATTATAATTCCCAAACGGGGTATGCGGTCCCGCTACTATAAATTCACAGGTAAAGTGGTCCCGCCGACGGCGGGACCGGTCCCGCCTGCAACCTGGAATCGTGGGAATTCCCACATTTTGCGGTCCCGCCGCGGTCCCGCCGCGGTCCCGCTGCGGTCCCGCCTATAGTAATTGCGTACTGTCGCGATTTCATGTTGAATACAGCACGGAGTCCTAGTCAGCAGAAAGCCTTAGCCACTGCGATTCTATAGTTGGATCTGTTCTCTTTGGGTGTATGTCATGTTCTTCAATTCTATAGAGAAGAATTGGCAGAACAAATTTCCCACAACAATTCGTTCATCATCATTGATCATCCTTGTATATAATCGAAGAGGTTGACAGTGAAGACTTGGAGCCTTTGAGCTCTATAAAATTGGGAATGCATAAGGTAAGGTAGGCAAGAGCAACTGGAGCATTCAGGTCAGCTGTCAATGAATGACACTTGGGGAGCCTGATTTTATAGAAGGCCAACTAACCCCCCCAACCAAAAAACGGCTCTACGAGAGTGACTTGGGGGCAGCGATTCTAAAGAGATTGTCAACTTGAAAATACCTTGGGGTCTCTGATTCTATAGATGCATTTTCAGAAAGAGGGCCAATGTCTCCAGAATTATCACTATAAAAGTGTCAACACCGTGTGCAGCAGGTTGCAGGTGCGCTTGGGCTATATCACCCGCAAACGCGCTGTGGAAGCAGTCATGCAGCAGGAGAGCGAAAGTCGCCTCCGACGTGAGCAGGCCGAAGTGGTGGCTCAGCTCCAGCCATTGCAAAAGCCATTTTTGCCAGAAGTGGTTGCCCGAGTCGAAGACTGGGCCAAACAGTATTCCATTTTAGATTCTCGGTACAAATTTCTTGTGCTCCGGGCGCCTTCGCGCGCTGGCAAAAGCACCTTGGCAAAATGCCTCCATTTCGTTTTGCCTACGTATATCCAGAAGCCTCCTTTCATTCCAAACTGTCCAGGGTGCCACGGCCGCTGAGTTACAACATTACGACAGAGATTCTCACGGCTTTATCCTGTTCGACAATTGCAATTCTATGTCCTTTGTGCTATCTCAGCGGGCCTTATTTCAGGCAAACCCAGACTTTCATCGCTTAGGCCAGTCACAGACGAACATATTCTCATATCAGGTTTATTTATTCAGGGTCCCCATTGTGATCACCATAGATGAATCAACTGACTGGGATGATGACGAACCATGGATTCGCGAGAATCAGCATTTGGTGCAGCTTACCGGCCCGTGTTATCATTTGGAGTAACAGCCTGCATGGGGTAGAGAAAGGCATGGCTTGGGTTAGGTTTGTGAAACCGCCTGCGGGGAGATTTGGGTCTACAGCTGCTTGAACCCTCAATGTGCTTCTGCCATGTGGGTGCATGCTGTACGTGCATTGTTTCTCAGAGTTGCAAGGGTTCCTTCTAGGGGTTGCAGTCCAGGAGGTTGTGTTTAGGTCAGCATGGAGAATCTGTTGCAGCCGCCACTCAGCCATCACTCACAGATTGCTGTCAGCAGCTCTGTCGGGCCTTTCGGTGTGGACGCAGTCACAATAGTGTCCCATCAGGACATTGCTGTACAGCAACCAATTTTTCGCATCATATGCACAAGTCCACAGGCCCAGAACAGAAGGTAATGGCTTCCATTGCAAGGACATCCAAGACAGCAGCACCCCACCCATGTGGCGCAGCCTTCCCCATGGCTCCGTCCCTGCGCTACTCCCGTGGCTAGCAGAAACCATTGGTCAACTTTGCAGCAGAACCTTGCCAGAAACAGAGCGGCGAGTGCAAGCCAGCATGCCATATACCGAGCAAAAGAAGGAGCAGCCTCTGGAGGTTTTAGCCCTCTTGCTTGCAAAGCGCTCGTTGCCGTCTATGTGTTGTCGGACTGCAATATGGAGCTCGCGCTTCGCTTCGCTGCCCTGTGGCCAGCAGTCAAGCCGACCTCAGGGACAACACGGGTTGTGGTGGAAGATTTGTTTTTGAGCACCACAGACTTAGACTTGCAGCGCATTTTTTCACCTTCCGCGACTCCGTGGGCACGGCCAGTGCGGCATGCAGCCGCTTTTCTGGCAGAGGCTAACACTTTCAATTGGGTTCTGGCTTGCAACCACGTCGGTGTAGCCCCGCTATCGCTGGATGTCTATGCCACGTGGGAGAAAGCGCGGTTTGGCAGCCTCCTGGAGGGTTTGCCGCCTCGCCGGCATGTGAATCAATGGGTGCAGGGCTTCCGAGCCAAGTGGAACCTGCGGTGCCGAGTCCTACGTCCACAAGTGCACAGGGACCCAGTCACGGTGCAGGCTAAGGCGCCAAGCACGGTCGTGTTTTTGCGACCGTTTTCCGGCTCCAAAACTGGGGCCGGGCAAGCTCATTGCAATTCGGACCTCCTCCCACATGTGGTCATGTTTTCCTAGCCTCCCTGCTCGGCTTCGCCCTGTCAGGTGAGAACCTTTTGGCAGTTACTCTCCTACTACGTGAACACGAAGTTTGTGGACAAGAAACAAGAAGAAGTAGGTCAGTTCTTACCAAGTTAAGCTCTCGCGTCACTGCCGATCTGGCATCCCTGGGCCTACCCGATTTTTGGTTTCCGTTCATTTTCTTTTAACACCCCCTCCGTCTCCTGTACCTGCGTGAGTTTGTGCCTTCGCGTAGTTTATTTAGACTATGGCTCCCCTTCAAGATTAAACTTGGGTTCTGAGCCGGGCCTTAGCAAGGGGCTGTTAGATCGCATCTTCGTCAGTTCATCTATCGTCCAGATGCGGCTCATTCATATAAACCGACCTTCTCATTTTTAACGCTGGGTTCCACACCCTCCAGCTGGTACTTCTTGGTGCGGCTGTTTTGAATTTAGACGAAACTAGCATTCCCTACACCATGCTGCAATTGCCCGGCTGCGTTGCTTTGCCACGACATGCCAGTCTTCGCATGCCTGTCCGGAAACAAGCCGTGCGAGGGGCTTTGACCTATGTGAGCATCATTTGTGATGCGCTGCATATTCAAGGCAAGTTGCCGCACTACCTTTTTGGGACTGAGACCAAGCTGACACAGAAGTTGCTGAGGGGCCAGCGGAGCTTGCCACAAACGGCGCTGCACATAGTACGTCAGAAAAGTGCTTGGACATCCTGCAAGAACATCACCAAGATTGTGCGCGATCTAGGCAAAGTCTTAAAACCTGATCCATTTCAACCTATCTTGTTGCTGGATGTTGCGTCCTCACATCTCGCAAAGGAAACCATGGTGTGCGCTCGGCGCAATGGTGTCCAGCTCCTGTACATACCAGCCGGATGTACAGACAAAATCCAACCGTTAGATATAGCATGTTTCCACCCATTGAAAACACATTTGAAGAGGAAGTACCAGGAACTGAGGGCAGGTTCCTGTGAGGGTTTGATAGACCCGTTAGCCTGGCTTTTTGAACTCATGCAGTGTCCCAGCTACTTTGCCGGCAAGAGTTGGAAACGCACTTTTGAATCTGTTGGTGCGGCGAAGCCGCCCGATAAGGCGCACCTCCATACGGAGTTGCGAAAATTTATGGATATGCCACTGCATATGCCTCCAGGCAGCAAGCCCTCTAAAGAAGCCATGCAAAGCATCTGGCCTGAGCGACGCCGTACGGCGTACGCGTACACGGCTCTGTTGTGACGAGGCGCGAGCCGGGAGAAAAATTGCGCGGCAGAGCACACATTGGCAGACATACTATCAGGGTACATCGGTGCATGACCATTTTGTCACATTCTCGTAGCCATGTTTTTGGGGTCGTGAACAGGGGTGAAAAGGAGGTACCAGGCAAGCACAAAGAGAACACAGGATCATCTTGAGGACTGCATGCAGTTTGAGTGGAGCAAGCCTGTTGTTTGCCCGCCTTGAGTGCCATGTCCGCTGCTGATGCAAACGCCGCGGCAGCTGCAGCCCCACCGGCCGCGGCTGATAGGGTTGCTGTGCTGAAGGAAGAGCGCAAAAATTTGAAACGCCAGTTAGCAGCAGCCACCAAAGAACTACAGAACCAGGAGAGTGCATGTAAATGCATGGATACGGTGTCTTTTCGTGAGTGCAGGTGGGACATGTGAACGCTGAACCCATGTTGAAAGACATGTCTCCATAGCCTGCAGGAAAGGAAACGAAGACGTCTTCTACGACAAGCAGGAAAGCTGGATGTGAGTGATTTGACGTGGCTGCTGGCACGTCGCATGCATCCAATGGCAAGCCCGCATGAGTAGAGTCAAGCCGTGCACTATGTGGAAAGCGCCATGCCAAAGACATAGAGCGCTTGGAGTGAGAGCGGCCATGTGAAGGTTCGAAAGCACCATGCCAAAGGCATGGACACTAGGAGGGAAAGCTGGCAACCGCAGACTTGCAAGCGCCATGGTCAAGACATAGAGCGCTTGGAATGAGACCATGTCAAGGCTGAAAATCCCAATGCCAAACGCATAGCGCGGCAGGCGTGAAAGCTGGAAACCGCAGACTTGCAAGCGCCATGTCGAAGACAAAGCGCTTGGAAGACATGCGCGGTCCAGAGACCCCATTTAGAAGACATCCAGGGATACAACGCTAGATAGACAAGATATCTCCCCAAGAATCTTCCCACACCCCACCTCCAAAACATCACCTCCCCAAGAATCTTCCCACACCCCACATCCAAAACATCACCTGACCCCCCCTGGTATATTATTATAATTCCCAAACGGGGTATGCGGTCCCGCTCCTATAAATTCACAGGTAAAGTGGTCCCGCCGACGGCGGGACCGGTCCGCCTGCAACCTGGAATCGTGGGAATTCCCACATTTTGCGGTCCCGCCGCGGTCCCGCTGCGGTCCCGCCTATAGTAATTGCGTACTGTCGCGCGCAGCAGCAACAGCAGCTTTAAGACATTACCCCCATGCACATCCTTCCCATTCCATCATTTGCAGCGGCCATGTTCCCACATCACATCTACCTCTTTTCCACCCCTTCTTCCAGCTTCCATTCCTTTTTTTTGCAGTGCTGTCGCAGCATGGCGTCTGTGGATCGCACGTGTGCGAAGCGGCAGCCGGAGAGAACTGCAGTCACGTCGGGTGAAAACATGGGCCGTGAGCGGTTTTGTTTCTGGGGCAGACCGTCTCTGTAGATATTGCTACTCAGACACGTGCCTCTACCAGTCACATTTCTCTAGCGGAAATCATCAGCAGCATTCCTGGGTGTCAACGGTCGACACGCTTTTTCCAGACCTGTGGGCAATATGCACGTCCAGCTGTTTGTGACAATGGAATCCTAGCAGACTATCTGCTCCATGTGCTTTTTTCATGCTCAAGCCTGTGACCTGCATTCTGCTTTAAGGACGTGGTGGTGAGTTCCTTGCTGTTTCTAGTGTCAAGCCCTCTCCAAAGGAAATGGGCCACCTGACAGCAAAGCGGGGTGTCGCAAGCAACTGACGTAGCACATCGCATTGGAGCCTTGCACCCAAGACATGCCATGCAAACAGGATGTTTCCGCATTGCACTTGGGCCGAGCCATGAGATCCTCCACGACACGGAAGCGTGCTGCGTGCGGGTCGTTGCGGGAACTGCTGCAAGCCAACCAGCTCGAGGTGCCGAAATTTCGGGGTGAATTGTCTCGCGCCGACTTTGCAGCGCAACGACAGCGCCTGGAGAACTGCACCTTGTCTCCGAGTGACACTCAGAAGCTGCGAGACATCATTGACCTCTATGAGGTGCCTCACCTGTTTGTCGGGTGCTAAAGACTGCGACCCGTTGTTCGGGTCACTTTTCACATTTCTCACCCTGCTGCGACTTGCTCAGCCGTCCTGGTTGGTGCTACCATTCGCTGGGTTTGCACGGCCTTCTGGTTCACACTGTTTCTAATCAGCTTGCAGGGCGTTGCAGCAGCAGACGAAGCTGGTGCAGCAGCATCGACCCAAGAGGATGTGGATATGGCAGCAGCCCCAGGACCAGGTCAGACCGCAAGTAGTTGCCATTAGCATCCGGGACGGTACTTTCCGGAGGGGAAGAGACCTAGAGCAGTGGATGGACATGACATGCATCAGTGACAGTAGGCAAGCCTCAGCCTTGCATGCAGATGGGAGAGACTGAACTAGAAGGGGTATAGTCATGAGTCCTAGTCGCAGCCACTTCATTGTTGCACATTTTCACAGGTGATGCCCGCCCTTTTCGTCTTCGAGCACGAGCAGTGTTGGTAACCTACAATTCCTTGCAGCTGCAGCTGGCGGATGTCGATGAGTTCCTTACTTGGCTTGCAACGTGTGAGTGGGTCGGCAAATGGAGTGCCACGATGGAATCAAGTTTGCGTTCGGAGGATGCTGGCCGTCTACATATTCATTGCTTCCTGGAATTCGCCGCCCCGTCGACTGGCAATCATGCACGGCGCTCCGTTTCAAGGGCATTCAGCCCAATCTTTCCCCATGTCGGGCACGGGGCGCACGCTGGCGAGATGCGGCAGACCAAGGACATTTTTACGTTTGGGCTGCAAAGGTGCATCTCCGTTGGGTTACCTTGTAACGACATTCTATCTCATGTTGAAAGTTGCAGTTCATGTAGGCCACCTTTGTCACTAATCCGATCGTGGGGCAGCAGCATGACGTAGCTTCTAGTTGATCATCAGTAGACCTGGCAGCTTTGCAGCAGATCGTGTTTGCAGTCAAACATTTTGTAGGCCACCTTGGTCTGGGCACCCACGAGCCTGATTTGGATGAACTGAACTCATTGGACGGCTATCTACGTGGTTGGTCTTGCATAGGCAATCCTTCTTCTTTGTACGCATTGATTCAAGATTTATCACTATCGATATATCGAAATATATCTCTGCATATAAACATATATATGTGGTGAGCCATCTGAAGGTCCTGATAACGAGTTTCAATTGCAAACACAGTTCATTTGTGCTGGGACCCCGCGCGAAAGTTTGTTTGCGAAACAGAAACTGTTTGCTTCGCAAAAGTGTCGCGAACGGTGGATGGAATGCATCATCCTCATTGTCTACAGTACCGCTTGTTAAGGGCTACCACCGCCTCCCTGCTGCCGGGGGTCCGGCAGGAGACTGGGACCGCACATTGGCTTTTCCCTTCATAGGTAGCAGCCAGCTTCCGAAGGTCACGCTTCGCCAGAGCCAAATACCATGGTGGCCAAGCACATCCTGGCACCTGCCGCTGGTCCTGCCTAACGTTGCTTTCTGAAGTCTCAAGAAACAACCGCGAAATGCAGCAGCCAAGCTTCGAACAGGGACACTTTGCAAGAGCAAAACACCAAGGCACCTGGTGTTTGCTTTTCCTTTGCCGCCCCCCCGTGCTCCTGGCTGTGGTCTGCGGAGACAAGTCTTTGCACGACAGTTGCACGCAAGTGCTGCAAAAGACTAGGTAAAGGTAAAGGGCATTTTGAAGGGCGTGGCCCAGTAAGCCTGCTAAAAAAGTTCCTCAGCAGCAAGAACCTGTTCGCGAAGGGGATTCCGTGATGCTAGCACAATGTTTGCAAGGCTATGAAGCACTTTTCCGTGCTAATTTGGTGTGATTTGGCCTGTGCCGATTGAATCTTCATAAGCGGAGTTATTGCTCAACATGGGTTGCGCGAAAGATACACATGCAGTTCGCGAAGGATGCGCGAAAGAAACTTTTGCTTCGCGATAAATGGCCGTTTGCAGAGACAGGAATTGACAGCAAGCGGCATATGTAGATTGTTTCGTCGCCAGCATCACATCTAATCTAATTGTCTGGACCCACCACCAGATCATTTCCTCGGCTGACATGCCTTGAGTGCTGGGTGGGATTCACCCGGGCGATCTGTGCAGGTAGGAACCCATTTCGTTGCCACCAGCTCCTACGAGGCGTTCAAGGACTACACAGTGCAGGGCAGATGGCTGGATGCGCTGTGGAGTGGCACAAGCTTTCTCATCAGCAGTACCTGCAGTACGCGTGCCTGGGTTAAGCAGCATTGTTTTCATTCCGGAGATACATCAGGGTCCACATTTATTGGACGCTCCATGGCTGCATGGCGATCAGCATATGTAGATATATAAAGACATTTTTCGAGAGAGGCTTAGATACACACGCACACACACACATATATATATATATCTCTTCGAGACAGATCTATACAAAGATATGTCTTTCTATATCTATCTATATCTATCTATGGATATATATATCTATATATATATATATATACATGGACCCAGGGGTGCGGATGCCAAAGACTCACTTTAGGCGGTGTCATTGCAGTTGACTTGTCAATAGCTGTTTATCGATCCCCCTTGATTGAAGCTCTATATGGAAGGGAAGAACCCATGTCCGGATGAAATGATTAAACCATACTATAAATGTTTCTTTATCATATTTTATGTGGTCTGGAATATGGGTACCATAATATACAAGTAATAAAGTGGGATGGAGAAACCTTAAAATTCAACGAGGTGTGCATACCACTATGTATAAACACATATGCGCACGAAAACATGATCAGATCCTTGTCCCGATTTCTGCTGGGGCGCGAAACGGTTCGCGAAAGGGTTGGCGTGCGGGCAGTTTTCGGGTACCAGAATATTGACCAACTACGAAAAAAAGATTTGTATGAAATGGAACGATAAACATAAACCCAATGTGAATTTCAGTGGGACCACTTCATAGCAGGTCCATTTCATAGAATAGGGAACGTCACAAACACCTATGTTGTTTATAAAAGTGCTGCTTCGAGTCTGATAACGTGTCCGAACATAAGCAATAATTTGGCCGTAACATATCTTCAGATACCTTCAAATATCCCCCTTGGAATTTCCTCTACAGAATCAAGAACGTTGGGTCCTGGAAAATGGTGCGTTTTAACCCCCTGCTTTGTTTAGGGGTACCTACCCAGTGTCAACGCTTTCAATTGTATAGAGGACCTTGGGGCCTCTGATTCTATAGAGATTTCATGTTGAATACAGCACTGAGTCCTAGTCAGCAGAAAGCCTTAGCCACTGCGATTCTATAGTTGGATCTGTTCTCTTTGGGTGTATGTCATGTTCTTCAATTCTATAGAGAAGTATTGGCAGAACAAATTTCCCACAACAATTCGTTCATCATCATTGATCATCCTTGTATATAATCGAAGAGGTTGACAGTGAACACTTGGAGCCTTTGAGCTCTATAAAATTGGGAATGCATAAGGTAAGGTAGGCAAGAGCAACTGGAGCATTCAGGTCAGCTGTCAATGAATGACACTTGGGGAGCCTGATTTTATAGAAGGCCAACTAACCCCCCCAACCAAAAAACGGCTCTACGAGAGTGACTTGGGGGCAGCGATTCTAAAGAGATTGTCAACTTGAAAATACCTTGGGGTCTCTGATTCTATAGATGCATTTTCAGAAAGAGGGCCAATGTCTCCAGAATTATCACTATAAAAGTGTCAACACCGTGTGCAGCAGGTTGCAGGTGCGCTTGGGCTATATCACCCGCAAACGCGCTGTGGAAGCAGTCATGCAGCAGGAGAGCGAAAGTCGCCTCCGACGTGAGCAGGCCGAAGTGGTGGCTCAGCTCCAGCCATTGCAAAAGCCATTTTTGCCAGAAGTGGTTGCCCGAGTCGAAGACTGGGCCAAACAGTATTCCATTTTAGATTCTCGGTACAAATTTCTTGTGCTCCGGGCGCCTTCGCGCGCTGGCAAAAGCACCTTGGCAAAATGCCTCCATTTCGTTTTGCCTACGTATATCCAGAAGCCTCCTTTCATTCAAACTGTCCAGGGTGCCACGGCCGCTGAGTTACAACATTACGACAGAGATTCTCACGGCTTTATCCTGTTCGACAATTGCAATTCTATGTCCTTTGTGCTATCTCAGCGGGCCTTATTTCAGGCAAACCCAGACTTTCATCGCTTAGGCCAGTCACAGACGAACATATTCTCATATCAGGTTTATTTATTCAGGGTCCCCATTGTGATCACCATAGATGAATCAACTGACTGGGATGATGACGAACCATGGATTCGCGAGAATCAGCATTTGGTGCAGCTTACCGGCCCGTGTTATCATTTGGAGTAACAGCCTGCATGGGGTAGAGAAAGGCATGGCTTGGGTTAGGTTTGTGAAACCGCCTGCGGGGGAGATTTGGGTCTACAGCTGCTTGAACCCTCAATGTGCTTCTGCCATGTGGGTGCATGCTGCACGTGCATTGTTTCTCAGAGTTGCAAGGGTTCCTTCTAGGAGTTGCAGTCCAGGAGGTTGTGTTTAGGTCAGCATGGAGAATCTGTTGCAGCCGCCGCTCAGCCATCACTCACAGATTGCATGCAGCAGCTCTGTCGGGCCTTCGGTGTGGATCCAGCGCCACATGAGTCACAGGACATGGCTGTAACAGCACCAATTTTTCGCATTCATATGCCACAGAGTCACAGCCCAGCAACAGAAGGGTATAGGCTTCCATGCAAAGACATCCAAGACAGCACCCAGGTGGCCGCAGCCTTGCCCCATGGCTCACGCACCTGCGGCGACTCCAGTGGCTTTAGCAGAAACCATTGCAACTTTGCAAGCAGACCTTGCCAGAAACAGAGCGGCCGGAGTGCAAGCCAAGCATGCCAGATACCGAGCAAAGAAGGAAGCAGCCTCTGGAGGTTTTAGCCCTCTTGCTTGCAAAGCGATCGTTGCCGTCTATGTGTTGTCGGACTGCAATATGGAGCTAGCGCTTCGCTTCGCTGCCCTGTGGCCAGCAGTCAAGCCGACCTCAGGGACAACACGGGTTGTGGTGGAAGATTTGTTTTTGAGCACCACAGACTTAGACTTGCAGCACATTTTTTCACCTTCCGCGACTCCGTGGGCACGGCCAGTGCGGCATGCAGCCGCTTTTCTAGGCTAACACTTTCAACTGGGTTCTGGCTTGCAACCACGTCGGTGTAGCACCGCTATCGCTGGATGTCTATGCCACGTGGGAGAAAGCGCGGTTTGGCAGCCTCCTGGAGGGTTTGCCGCCTCAGTGCGGCATGCAGCCGCTTTTCTGGCAGAGGCTAACACTTTCAACTGGGTTCTGGCTTGCAACCACGTCGGTGTAGCACCGCTATCGCTGGATGTCTATGCCACGTGGGAGAAAGCGCGGTTTGGCAGCCTCCTGGAGGGTTTGCCGCCTCGCCGGCATGTGAATCAATGGGTGCAGCGCTTCCGAGCCAAGTGGAACCTGCGGCGCCGAGTCCTACGTCCACAAGTGCACAGGGACCCAGTCACGGTGCAGGCTAAGGCGCCAAGCACGGTCGTGTTTTTGCGACCGTTTTCCGGCTCCAAAAATGGGGCCGGGCAAGCTCATTGCAATTCGGACCTGCTCCCACATGTGGTCATGTTTTCCTAGCCTCCCTGCTCGGCTTCGCCCTGTCAGGTGAGAACCTTTTGGCAGTTACTCTCCTACTACGTGAACACGAAGTTTGTGGACAAGACTCCGCTGTTTTTGAATTTAGACGAAACTAGCATTCCCTACACCATGCTGCAATTGCCCGGCTGCGTTGCTTTGCCACGACATGCCAGTCTTCGCATGCCTGTCCGGAAACAAGACGTGCGAGGGGCTTTGACCTATGTGAGCATCATTTGTGATGCGCCGCATATTCAAGGCAAGTTGCCGCACTACCTTTTTGGGACTGAGACCAAGCTGACACAGAAGTTGCTGAGGGGCCAGCGGCGCTTGCCACAAACGGCGCTGCACATAGTACGTCAGAAAAGTGCTTGGACATCCTGCAAGAACATCACCAAGATTGTGCGCGATCTAGGCAAAGTCTTAAAACCTTATCCATTTCAACCTATCTTGTTGCTGGATGTTGCGTCCTCACATCTCGCAAAGGAAACCATGGTGTGCGCTCGGCGCAATGGTGTCCAGCTCCTGTACATACCAGCCGGATGTACAGACAAAATCCAACCGTTAGATATAGCAGGTTTCCACCCATTGAAAACACATTTGAAGAGGAAGTACCAGGAACTGAGGGCAGGTTCCTGTGAGGGTTTGATAGACCCGTTAGCCTGGCTTTTTGAACTCATGCAGTGTCCCAGCTACTTTGCCGGCAAGAGTTGGAAACGCACTTTTGAATCTGTTGGTGCGGCGAAGCCGCCCGATACGGCGCACCTCCATACGGAGTTGCGAAAATTTATGGATATGCCACTGCATATGCCTCCAGGCAGCAAGCCCTCTAAAGAAGCCATGCAAAGCATCTGGCCTGAGCGACGCCGTATGGCGTACGCGTACACGGCTCTGTTGTGACGAGGTGCGAGCCGGGAGAAAATTGCGCGGCAGAGCACACATTGGCAGACATACTATCAGGGTACATCGGTGCATGACCATTTTGTCACATTCTCGTAGCCATGTTTCTGGGGTCGTGAACAGGGGTGAAAAGGAGGTACCAGGCAAGCACAAGGAGAACACAGGATCATCTTGAGGACTGCATGCAGTTTGAGTGGAGCAAGCCTGTTGTTCGCCCGCCTTGAGTGCCATGTCCGCTGCTGATGCAAACGCCGCGGCAGCTGCAGCCCCACCGGCCGCGGCTGATAGGGTTGCTGTGCTGAAGGAAGAGCGCAAAAATTTGAAACGCCAGTTAGCAGCAGCCACCAAAGAACTACAGAACCAGGAGAGTGCATGTAAATGCATGGATACGGTGTCTTTTCGTGAGTGCAGGTGGGACATGTGAACGCTGAACCCATGTTGAAAGACATGTACTCCATAGCCTGCAGGAAAGGAAACGAAGACGTCTTCTACGACAAGCAGGAAAGCTGGATGTGAGTGATTTGACGTGGCTGCTGGCACGTCGCATGCATCCAATGGCACGCCCGCATGAGTAGAGTCAAGCCGTGCACTATGTGGAAAGCGCCATGCCAAAGACATAGAGCGCTTGGAGTGAGAGCGGCCATGTGAAGGTTCGAAAGCACCATGCCAAAGGCATGGACACTAGGAGGGAAAGCTGGCAACCGCAGACTTGCAAGCGCCATGGTCAAGACATAGAGCGCTTGGAATGAGACCATGTCAAGGCTGAAAATCCCAATGCCAAAGGCATAGCGCGGCAGGAGTGAAAGCTGGAAACCGCAGACTTGCAAGCGCCATGTCGAAGACAAAGCGCTTGGAAGACATGCGCGGTCCAGAGACCCCATTTAGAAGACATTCAGGGATACAACGCTAGATAGACAAGATATCTCCCCAAGAATCTTCCCACACCCCACCTCCAAAACATCACCTCCCCAAGAATCTTCCCACACCCCACCTCCAAAAAATCACCTGACCCCCCCTGGTATATTATTATAATTCCCAAACGGGGTATGCGGTCCCGCTCCTATAAATTCACAGGTAAAGTGGTCCCGCCGACGGCGGGACCGGTCCCGCCTGCAACCTGGAATCGTGGGAATTCCCACATTTTGCGGGCCCGCCGCGGTCCCGCTGCGGTCCCGCCTATAGTAATTGCGTACTGTCGCGCGCAGCAGCAACAGCAGCTTTAAGACATTACCCCCATGCACATCCTTCCCATTCCATCATTTGCAGCGGCCATGTTCCCACATCACATCTACCTCTTTTCCACCCCTTCTTCCAGCTTCCATTCCTTTTCTTTGCAGTGCTGTCGCAGCATGGCGTCTGTGGATCGCACGTGTGCGAAGCGGCAGCCGGAGAGAACTGCAGTCACGTCGGGTGAAAACATGGGCCGTGAGCGGTTTTGTTTCTGGGGCAGACCGTCTCTGTAAATATTGCTACTCAGACACGTGCCTCTACCAGTCACATTTCTCTAGCGGAAATCATCAGCAGCATTCCTGGGTGTCAACGGTCGACACGCTTTTTCCAGACCTGTGCGCCATATGCACGTCCAGCTGTTTGTGACAATGGAATCCTAGCAGACTATCTGCTCCATGTGCTTTTTTCATGCTCAAGCCTGTGACCTGCATTCTGCTTTAGGGACGTGGTGGTGAGTTCCTTGCTGTTTCCGGCGGAAGAAGCTCCCCTGCCCAGCACTACCTTTAATTCTCTTTCCCCCTTCCAACTTACCTCCCAAGCTACAACCGTAATTCGCTAGCCAGCCACGCGCGCCGATACCACACCACACGACGCACCCCCCCCAAACATCCCCCCCCTCCCCCCCAGCCCGCCTCTTACAGCCTCCCCCCCCCCCAGCCCTCGACCATAAAACCACAACACTCCAGCACGAGACCCCCGAGACCCAACACCAACAATCACCGCCCCCCTCCAAAGGAAATGGGCCACCTGACAGCAAAGCGGGGTGTCGCAAGCAACTGACGTAGCACATCGCATTGGAGCCTTGCACCCAAGACATGCCATGCAGACAGGATGTTTCCGCATTGCACTTGGGCCGAGCCATGAGATCCTCCACGACACGGAAGCGTGCTGCGTGCGGGTCTTTGCGGGAACTGCTGCAAGCCAACCAGCTCGAGGTGCCGAAATTTCGGGGTGAATTGTCTCGCGCCGACTTTGCAGCGCAACGACAGCGCCTGGAGAACTGCACCATGTCTCCGAGTGACACTCAGAAGCTGCGAGACATCATTGACCTCTATGAGGTGCCTCACCTGTTTGTCGGGTGCTAAAGACTGCGACCCGTTGTTCGGTCACTTTTCACATTTCTCACCCTGCTGCGACTTGCTCAGCCGTCCTGGTTGGTGCTACCATTCGCTGGGTTTGCACGGCCTTCTGGTTCACACTGTTTCTAATCAGCTTTGCAGGGCGTTGCAGCAGCAGACGAAGCTGGTGCAGCAGCATCGACCCAAGAGGATGTGGATATGGCAGCAGGACCAGGTCAGACCGCAAGTAGTTGCCATTCTGTCCCTGCATCCGGGACGGTGCTTTCCGGAGGGTAAGAGACCTAGAGCAGTGGATGGACATGACATGCATCAGTGACAGTAGGCAAGCCTCAGCCTTGCATGCAGATGGGAGAGACTGAACTAGAAGGGGAATAGTCATGAGTCCTAGTCGCAGCCACTTCATTGTTGCACATTTTTCACAGGTGATGCCTGCCCTTTTCGTCTTCGAGCACGAGCAGTGTTGGTAACCTACAATTCCTTGCGGCTGCAGCTGGCGGATTTCGATGAGTTCCTTACTTGGCTTGCAACGTGTGAGTGGGTCGGCAAATGGAGTGCCACGATGGAATCAAGTTTGCGTTCGGAGGATGCTGGCCGTCTACATATTCATTGCTTCCTGGAATTCGCCCGCCCCGTCGACTGGCAATCATGCACGGCGCTCCGTTTCAAGGGCATTCAGCCCAATCTTTCCCCATGTCGGGCACGGGGCGCACGCTGGCGAGATGCGGCAGACCAAGGACATTTTTACGTTTGGGCTGCAAAGGTGCATCTCCGTTGGGTTACCTTGTAACGACATTCTATCTCATGTTGAAAGTTGCAGTTCATGTAGGCCACCTTTGTCACTAATCCGATCGTGTGGCAGCAGCATGACGTAGCTTCTAGTTGATCATCAGTAGACCTGGCAGCTTTGCAGCAGATCGTGTTTGCAGTCAAACATTTTGTAGGCCACCTTGGTCTGGGCACCCACGAGCCTGATTTGGATGAACTGAACTCATTGGACCGCTATCTACGTGGTTGGTCTTGCATAGGCAATCCTTCTTCTTTGTACGCATTGATTCTAGATTTATCACTATCGATATATCGAAATATATCTCTGCATATAAACATATATATATGTGGTGATCCATCTGAAGGTCCTGATAACGAGTTTCAATTGGAAACACAGTTCATTTGTGCTGGGACCCCGCGCGAAAGTTTGGTTGCGAAACAGAAACTGTTTGCTTCGCGAAAGTGTCGCGAACGGTGGATAGAATGCATCATCCTCATTGTCTACAGTACCGCTTGTTAAGGGCTACCACCGCCTCCCTGCTGTCGGGGGTCCGGCAGGAGACTGGGACCGCACATTGGCTTTTCCATTCATAGGTAGCAGCCAGCTTCCGAAGGTCACGCTTCGCCAGAGCCAAATACCATGGTGGCCAAGCACATCCTTGCACCTGCCGCTGGTCCTGCCTAACGTTGCTTTCTGAAGTCTCAAGAAACAACCGCGAAATGCAGCAGCCAAGCTTCGAACAGGGACACTTTGCAAGAGCCAAACACCAAGGCACCTGGTGTTTGCTTTTCCTTTGCCGCCCCCCCGTGCTCCTGGCTGTGGTCTGCGGAGACAAGTCTTTGCACGACAGTTGCACGCAAGTGCTGCAAAAGACTAGGTAAAGTTAAAGGGCATTTTGAAGGGCGTGGCCCAGTAAGCCTTGCTAAAAAATTTCCTCAGCAGCAAGAACCTGTTCGCGAAGGGGATTCCGTGATGCTAGCAGAATGTTTGCAAGGCTATGAAGCACTTTTCCGTGCTAATTTGGTGTGATTTGGCCTGTGCCGATTGAATCTTCATAAGCGGAGTTATTGCTCAACATGGGTTTCGCGAAAGATACACATGCAGTTCGCGAAGGATGCGCGAAAGAAACTTTTTGCTTCGCGATAAATGGCCGTTTGCAGAGACAGGAATTGACAGCAAGCGGCATATGTAGATTGTTCCCTCGCCAGCATCACATCTAATCTAATTGTCTGGACCCACCACCAGATCATTTCCTCGGCTGACATGCCTTGAGTGCTGGGTGGAATTCACCCGGGCGATCTGTGCAGGTAGGAAACCATTTCGTTGCCACCAGCTCCTACGAGGCGTTCAAGGACTACACAGTGCAGGGCAGATGGCTGGATGCGCTGTGGAGTGGGCACAAGCTTTCTCATCAGCAGTACCTGCAGTACGCGTGCCTGGGTTAAGCAGCATTGTTTTCATTCCGCAGATACATCAGGGTCCACATTTATTTGGAGCTCCCATGGCCCTTGCATGGCGATCAGCATATTGATGTAGATATATAGAGACATTTTGTCGAGAGAAGGTTTAGATACACACGCACAAACAATATTATATATTATATCTTCGAGACAGATCTAACAAAGGATAGCTTTTCTATATATATCTATATCTATCTATGGATATATATATATCTATAATATATACATGGAACCCAGGGGTGCGGTGCAAAGACTCACTTTAGGCGGTTTTTTTGGTCATTGCAGTTTGACTGTTCAATAGCTGGTTTTATCGAAACCTTGATTGGAAGCTTTCTATATGGAAGGAAGAACCAATTGTTCCGGATGAAAATGCTTAAACCCCAACTATAAATGTTTTCTTATCATATTTTATTGTGGTCTGGAATTGGGTTTACCATAATATACAAAGAGTAATAAAGTGGGATGGAGAAGAAGAAACCTTAAAATGCAACGAAGGTATGCATATACCACTATTTATAAACACATATGCGCACGATAACATGATCAGAATTCCTTGTCCCGATTCTGCTGGGCGCGAACGGTTCGCGAAAGGGTGGCGTGCGGGCAGTTTTCAGGTACCAGAATATTGAACAACCCCGAAAAGATTTGTATGAAACGGAACATAACATAAACCCAATGTGAATTTCAGTGGGACCACTTCATAGCAGGTCCATTTCATAGAATAGGGAACGTCACAAACACCTATGTTGTTTATAAAAGTGCTGCTTCGAGTCTGATAAGTGTCCGAACATAAGCAATAATTTGGCCGTAACATATCTTCAGATACCTTCAAATATCCCCCTTGGAATTTCCTCTACAGAATCAAGAACGTTGGGTCCTGGAAAATGGTGCGTTTTAACCCCCTGCTTTGTTTAGGGGTACCTACCAGTGTCAACGCTTTCAATTGTATAGAGGACCTTGGGGCCTCTGATTCTATAGAGATTTCATGTTGAATACAGCACTGAGTCCTAGTCAGCAGAAAGCCTTAGCCACTGCGATTCTATAGTTGGATCTGTTCTCTTTTGGTGTATGTCATGTTCTTCAATTCTATAGAGAAGTATTGGCAGAACAAATTTCCCACAACAATTCGTTCATCATCATCACTCCTGTCTATAATCGAAGCGGTGACAGTGCAAAATTGGAGACCTTTGAGCTCATAAAATTGGGAATGCATTAAGGTTAAGGTAGGCAAGAGCAACATGGAGCATTAGGCAGCTGTCAAATGACGACCACTTGGGGAGGCCGGATGTTAGAGAAGGCCCCAACTACCCCCAACCAAAAAAACGGACTCTAAGAGACGCGACTTGGGCGGCAGCGATTCTAAAGAGATTGTCAACTTGAAAATACCTTGGGGTCTCTGATTCTATAGATGCATTTTCAGAAAGAGGGCCAATGTCTCCAGAATTATCACTATAAAAGTGTCAACACCG
Source organism: Cladocopium goreaui (assembly GCA_947184155.2). Lineage (NCBI taxonomy): Eukaryota > Dinophyceae > Suessiales > Symbiodiniaceae > Cladocopium > Cladocopium goreaui. The sequence continues at coordinate 20,404 of CAMXCT020004050.1, read as the reverse complement.
TGTGCAGCAGGTTGCAGGTGCGCTTGGGCGATATCACCCGCAAACGCGCTGTGGAAGCAGTCATGCAGCAGGAGAGCGAAAGTCGCCTCCGACGTGAGCAGGCCGAAGTGGTGGCCCAGCTCCAGCCATTGCAAAAGCCATTTTTGCCAGAAGTGGTTGCCCGAGTCGAAGACTGGGCCAAACAGTATTCAATTTTAGATTCTCGGTACAAATTTCTTGTGCTCCGGGCGCCTTCGCGCGCTGGCAAAAGCACCTTGGCAAAATGCCTCCATTTCGTTTTGCCTACGTATATCCAGAAGCCTCCTTTCATTCAAACTGTCCAGGGTGCCACGGCCGCGGAGTTACAACATTACGACAGAGATTCTCACGGCTTTATCCTGTTCGACAATTGCAATTCTATGTCCTTTGTGCTATCTCAGCGGGCCTTATTTCAGGCAAACCCAGACTTTCACCGCTTAGGCCAGTCACAGACGAACATATTCTCATATCAGGTTTATTTATTCAGGGTCCCCATTGTGATCACCATAGATGAATCAACTGACTGGGATGATGACGAACCATGGATTCGCGAGAATCAGCATTGGTGCAGCTTACCGGCCCGTGTTATCATTTGGAGTAACAGCCTGCATGGGGTAGAGAAAGGCATGGCTTGGGTTAGGTTTGTGAAACCGCCTGCGGGGGAGATTTGGGTCTACAGCTGCTTGACCCCTCAATGTGCTTCTGCCATGTGGGTGCATGCTGCACGTGCATTGTTTCTCAGAGTTGCAAGGTTTCCTTCTAGGAGTTGCAGTCCAGGAGGTTGTGTTTAGGTCAGCATGGAGAATCTGTTGCAGCCGCCGCTCAGCCATCACTCACAGATTGCATGCAGCAGCTCTGTCGGGCCTTCGGTGTGGATCCAGCGCCACATGAGTCACAGGACATGGCTGTAACAGCCCCAATTTTTCGCATTCATATGCCACAGAGTCACAGCCCAGCAACAGAAGGGTATAGGCTTCCATGCAAAGACATCCAAGACAGCACCCAGGTGGCCGCAGCATTGCCCCATGGCTCACGCACCTGCGGCGACTCCAGTGGCTTTAGCAGAAACCATTGCAACTTTGCAAGCAGACCTTGCCAGAAACAGAGCGGCCGGAGTGCAAGCCAAGCAAGCCAGATACCGAGCAAAGAAGGAAGCAGCCTCTGGAGGTTTTAGCCCTCTTGCTTGCAAAGCGATCGTTGCCGTCTATGTGTTGTCGGACTGCAATATGGAGCTAGCGCTTCGCTTCGCTGCCCTGTGGCCAGCAGTCAAGCCGAACTCAGGGACAACACGGGTTGTGGTGGAAGATTTGTTTTTGAGCACCACAGACTTAGACTTGCAGCACATTTTTTCACCTTCCGCGACTCCGTGGGCACGGCAGTGCGGCATGCAGCCGCTTTTCTGGCAGAGGCTAACACTTTCAACTGGGTTTTTTTCTTATCGCCACACCCGCTGCCTGGTTGCAACCACGTTAGGTGTAGCACCGCATCGCTGGATGTTATGCAAGTGGGAGAAAGCGCGGTTTCTGGCAGCCTCCTGGAGGGTTGCCGCCCGCCGGAATGTGAATCAAGGTGCAGCGGATTCCCTCCGCCCCCCCCCCCCTCCCCCCGCCGGTTTTCTTTCTCTTCTCCCTTCCCCCCCCCCCCCCCGCCCCCTTAATCCCCCCCATGCCCCTCCACCCCTTCTTTCCCTCCCCCCCCCAGCACCCCCCAGTCTAACCCCCCGCCCCGCCTCCTCCCCGTCCCCCCTCCCGAGCCAAGTGGAACCTGCGGCGCCGAGTCCTACGTCCACAAGTGCACAGGGACCCAGTCACGGTGCAGGCTAAGGCGCCAAGCACGGTCGTGTTTTTCCGACCGTTTTCCGGCTCCAAAAATGGGGCCGGGCAAGCTCATTGCAATTCGGACCTCCTCCCACATGTGGTCATGTTTTCCTAGCCTCCCTGCTCGGCTTCGCCCTGTAAGGTGAGAACCTTTTGGCAGTTACTCTCCTACTACGTGAACACGAAGTTTGTGGACAAGACTCCGCTGTTTTTGAATTTAGACGAAACTAGCATTCCCTTCACCATGCTGCAATTGCCCGGCTGCGTTGCTTTGCCACGACATGCCAGTCTTCGCATGCCTGTCCGGAAACAAGACGTGCGAGGGGCTTTGACCTATGTGAGCATCATTTGTGATGCGCCGCATATTCAAGGCAAGTTGCCGCACTACCTTTTTGGGACTGGGACCAAGCTGACACAGAAGTTGCTGAGGGGCCAGCGGCGCTTGCCACAAACGGCGCTGCACATAGTACGTCAGAAAAGTGCTTGGACATCCTGCAAGAACATCACAAGATTGTGCGCGATCTAGGCAAAGTCTTAAAACCTTATCCATTTCAACCTATCTTGTTGCTGGATGTTGCGTCCTCACATCTCGCAAAGGAAACCAGGGTGTGCGCTCGGCGCAATGGTGTCCAGCTCCTGTACATACCAGCCGGATGTACAGACAAAATCCAACCGTTAGATATAGCAGGTTTCCACCCATTGAAAACACATTGGAAGAGGAAGTACCAGGAACTGAGGGCAGGTTCCTGTGAGGGTTTGATAGACCCGTTAGCCTGGCTTTTCGAACTCATGCAGTGTCCCAGCTACTTTGCCGGCAAGAGTTGGAAACGCACTTTTGAATCTGTTGGTGCGGCGAAGCCGCCCGATACGGCGCACCTCCATACGGAGTTGCGAAAATTTATGGATATGCCACTTCATATGCCTCCAGGCAGCAAGCCCTCTAAAGAAGCCATGCAAAGCATCTGGCCTGAGCGACGCCGTATGGCGTACGCGTACACGGCTCTGTTGTGACGCGGTGCGAGCCGGGAGAAAAATTGCGCGGCAGAGCACACATTGGCAGACATACTATCAGGGTACATCGGTGCATGACCATTTTGTCACATTCTCGTAGCCATGTTTCTGGGGTCGTGAACAGGGGTGAAAAGGAGGTACCAGGCAAGCACAAAGAGAACACGGGATCATCTTGAGGACTGCATGCAGTTTGAGTGGAGCAAGCCTGTTGTTCGCCCGCCTTGAGGGCCATGTCCGCTGCTGATGCAAACGCCGCGGCAGCTGCAGCCCCACCGGCCGCGGCTGATAGGGTTGCTGTGCTGAAGGAAGAGCGCAAAAATTTGAAACGCCAGTTAGCAGCAGCCACCAAAGAACTACAGAACCAGGAGAGTGCATGTAAATGCATGGATACGGTGTCTTTTCGTGAGTGCAGGTGGGAAATGTGAACGCTGAACCCATGTTGAAAGACATGTACTCCATAGCCTGCAGGAAAGGAAACGAAGACGTCTTCTACGACAAGCAGGAAAGCTGGATGTGAGTGATTTGACGTGGCTGCTGGCACGTCGCATGCATCCAATGGCAAGCCCGCAGGAGTAGAGTCAAGCCGTGCACTATGTGGAAAGCGCCATGCCAAAGACATAGAGCGCTTGGAGTGAGAGCGGCCATGTGAAGGTTCGAAAGCACCATGCCAAAGGCATGGACACTAGGAGGGAAAGCTGGCAACCGCAGACTTGCAAGCGCCATGGTCAAGACATAGAGCGCTTGGAATGAGACCATGTCAAGGCTGAAAATCCCAATGCCAAAGGCATAGCGCGGCAGGAGTGAAGCTGGAAACCGCAGACTTGCAAGCGCCATGTCGAAGACAAAGCGCTTGGAAGACATGCGCGGTCCAGAGACCCCATTTAGAAGACATCCAGGGATACAACGCTAGATAGACAAGATATCTCCCCAAGAATCTTCCCACACCCCAACTCCAAAACATCACCTCCCCAAGAATCTTCCCACACCCCACCTCCAAAACATCACCTGACCCCCCTGGTATATTATTATAATTCCCAAACGGGGTATGCGGTCCCGCTCATAAATTCACAGGTAAAGTGGTCCCGCCGACGGCGGGACCGGTCCCGCCTGCAACCTGGAATCGTGGGAATTCCCACATTTTGCGGTCCCGCCGCGGTCCCGCTGCGGTCACGCCTATAGTAATTGCGTACTGTCGCGCGCAGCAGCAACAGCAGCTTTAAGACATTACCCCCATGCACATCCTTCCCATTCCATCATTTGCAGCGGCCATGTTCCCACATCACATCTACCTCTTTTCCACCCATTCTTCCAGCTTCCATTCCTTTTTTTTGCAGTGCTGTCGCAGCATGGCGTCTGTGGATCGCACGTGTGCGAAGCGGCAGCCGGAGAGAACTGCAGTCACGTCGGGTGAAAACATGGGCCGTGAGCGGTTTTGTTTCTGGGGCAGACCGTCTCTGTAGATATTGCTACTCAGACACGTGCCTCTACCAGTCACATTTCTCTAGCGGAAATCATCAGCAGCATGCCTGGGTGTCAACGGTCGACACGCTTTTTCCAGACCTGTGGGCCATATGCACGTCCAGCTGTTTGTGACAATGGAATCCTAGCAGACTATCTGCTCCATGTGCTTTTTTCATGCCCAAGCCTGTGACCTGCATTCTGCTTTAAGGACGTGGTGGTGAGTTCCTTGCTGTTTCTAGTGTCAAGCCCTCTCCAAAGGAAATGGGCCACCTGACAACAAAGCGGGGTGTCGCAAGCAACTGACGTAGCACATCGCATTGGAGCCTTGCACCCAAGACATGCCATGCAAACAGGATGTTTCCGCATTGCACTTGGCCGAGCCATGAGATCCTCCACGACACGGAAGCGTGCTGCGTGCGGGTCGTTGCGGGAACTGCTGCAAGCCAACCAGCTCGAGGTGCCGAAATTTCGGGGTGAATTGTCTCGCGCCGACTTTGCAGCGCAAAGACAGCGCCTGGAGAACTGCCACCTTGTCTCGAGAGTGACACTCAGAAGATGCGAGACATCATTGACCTCTATGAGGTGCCTCACTGTTTGTAGGGTGCTAAAGACTGACAGCACCCGTTGTTGGGTCATTTCAACATTTCTTCACCCTGCTGCAGACTGACTCAGCCCGTACTGGGGTGGTGTACCCATCGCTGGGTTTGCACGGCCTTGTGGTTACACTGTTCTAACAGCTTTGGCAGTGGCGGTGCAGCCAGCAGACGAAGATGCGGGCAGCGCACGACCTAAGAGGAGTGGAATGGCAGCAGCCCCAAGGACCAGGTAAGACCGCAAGTAGTTGCCATTCTTGTCCCTGCTATCCGTGGACGGTGCTTTAAGGAGGGTAAGAGACCTAGAGCAGTGGATGGACATGACATGCATCAGTGACAGTAGGCAAGCCTCAGCCTTCCATGCAGATGGGAGAGACTGAACTAGAAGGGGTATAGTCATGAGTCCTAGTCGCAGCCACTTCATTGTTGCACATTTTTCACAGGTGATGCCCGCCCTTTTCGTCTTCGAGCACGAGCAGTGTTGGTAACATACAATTCCTTGCAGCTGCAGCTGGCGGATTTCGATGAGTTCCTTACTTGGCTTGCAACGTGTGAGTGGGTCGGCAAATGGAGTGCCACGATGGAATCAAGTTTGCGTTCGGAGGCTGCTGGCCGTCTACATATTCATTGCTTCCTGGAATTCGCCCGCCCCGTCGACTGGCAATCATGCACGGCGCTCCGTTTCAAGGGCATTCAGCCCAATCCTTCCCCATGTCGGGCACGGGGCGCACGCTGGCGAGATGCGGCAGACCAAGGACATTTTTACGTTTGGGCTGCAAAGGTGCATCTCCGTTGGGTTTGTGTGACATTGTAACGACATTTCTATCTCCATGTTGAAAGTGCAGTCATGTAGCCACCTTTGTCACTAATCCGATCGTGTGGCAGCAGCATGACGTAGCTTCTAGTTGATCAGCAGTAGACCTGGCAGCTTTGCAGCAGATCGTGTTTGCAGTCAAACATTTTGTAGGCCACCTTGGTCTGGGCACCCACGAGCCTGATTTGGATGAACTGAACTCATTGGACCGCTATCTACGTGGTTGGTCTTGCATAGGAAATCCTTCTTCTTTGTACGCATTGATTCAAGATTTATCACTATCGATATATCGAAATATATCTCTGCATATAAACATATATATGTGGTGATCCATCTGAAGGTCCTGATAACGAGTTTCAATTGCAAACACAGTTCATTGTGCTGGGACCCCGCGCGAAAGTTTGTTTGCGAAACAGAAACTGTTTGCTTCGCGAAAGTGTCGCGAACGGTGGCTAGAATGCATCATCCTCATTGTCCACAGTACCGCTTGTTAAGGGCTACCACCGCCTCCCTGCTGTCGGGGGTCCGGCAGGAGACTGGGACCGCACATTGGCTTTTTTCCCTTCATAGGTAGCAAGCCAGCTTCCGAAGGTCACGCTTCGCCAGAGGCCAAATACCAGGTGAGCCAAGCACATCCTTGCACCCCGCTGGTCCTGCCTAACGTTTGCTTTCTGAAGTCTCAAGAAACAACCGCAAATGCAGCAGCCAGCTTCAACAGGACACTTTTGCAAGAGCCAAACACCCAGGCACTGGTGTTTGCTTGTTCCTTGGCCGCCCCCTCCGTGCTCCGGCTGGGTCTGTCGGAGACAATCTTTGCACTACAGTTGCCACGCAAGTGCTGCAAGACTAGGTAAAAAGTTTAAAGGGCATTTTGAAGGGCGTGGGCCCCAGTAAGCCTTGCTAAAAAAGTTCCTCAGCAGCAAGAACCTGTTCGCGAAGGGGATTCCGTGATGCTAGCACAATGTTTGCAAGGCTATGAAACACTTTTCCGTGCTAATTTGGTGTGATTTGGCCTGTGCCGATTGAATCTTCATAAGCGGAGTTATTGCTCAACATGGGTTGCGCGAAAGATACACATGCAGTTCGCGAAGGATGCGCGAAAGAAACTTTTTGCTTCGCGATAAATTGCCGTTTGCAGAGACAGGAATTGACAGCAAGCGGCATATGTAGATTGTTTCGTCGCCAGCATCACATCTAATCTAATTGTCTGGACCCACCACCAGATCATTCCCTCGGCTGACATGCCTTGAGTGCTGGGTGGAATTCACCCGGGCGATCTGTGCAGGTAGGAACCCATTTCGTTGCCACCAGCTCCTACGAGGCGTTCAAGGACTACACAGTGCAGGGCAGATGGCTGGATGCGCTGTGGAGTGGGCACAAGCTTTCTCATCAGCAATACCTGCAGTACGCGTGCCTGGGTTAAGCAGCATTGTTTTCATTCCGGAGATACATCAGGGTCCACATTTATTGGACGCTCCATGGCTGCATGGCGATCAGCATATGTAGATATACTATAGAGACATTTTTCGAGAGATTTAGATACACACGCACACACACACATATATATATATATCTCTTCGAGACAGATCTATACAATACAAAGATATGTCTTTCTATATCTATCTATATCTATCATGGTATATATATATCATCTATGTTATATATATATACTTGGACCCAGGGGTGCGGATGCCAAAGACTCACTTTAGGCGGTGTCATTGCAGTTGACTTGTCAATAGCTGTTTATCGATCCCCCTTGATTGAAGCTCTATATGGAAGGGAAGAACCCATGTCCGGATGAAATGATTCAACCCATACTATAAATGTTTCTTTATCATATTTTATGTGGTCTGGAATATGGGTACCATAATATACAAGTAATAAAGTGGGATGGAGAAACCTTAAAATTCAACGAGGTCTGCATACCACTATGTATAAACACATATGCGCACGAAAACATGATCAGAATTCCTTGTCCCGATTCTGCTGGGGCGCGAACGGTTCGCGAAAGGGTGGCGTGCGTGCAGTTTTCGGGTACCAGAATATTGACCAACTCCGAAAAGATTTGTATGAAATGGAACATAACATAAACCCAATGTGAATTTCAGTGGGACCACTTCATAGCAGGTCCATTTCATAGAATAGGGAACGTCACAAACACCTATGTTGTTTATAAAGTGCTGCTTCGAGTCTGATAACGTGTCCGAACATAAGCAATAATTTGGCCGTAACATATCTTCAGATACCTTCAAATATCCCCCTTGGAATTTCCTCTGCAGAATCAAGAACGTTGGGTCCTGGAAAATGGTGCGTTTTAACCCCCTGCTTTGTTTAGGGGAACCTACCCAGTGTCAACGCTTTCAATTGTATAGAGGACCTTGGGCCTCTGATTCTATAGAGAATTTCAATGTTTGAATACAAGCAACTGGGGGGAGTCCTAGTCAGGCAGAAAGCCTTAGTCCACTGCGATTCTATAGTTGGAATCGTTCTCTTTGTGTGTATGTCCAATGTTCTCAATGTCTAATAGAGAAAAGTATTGCAAGAACAAATTTCCCAAACAATTTCGTTCATCATCAATTGATCATCCTTGTGTATATACTCGAAGAGGTTTGAACAGTGACTACACTTGGAGCCTTTTGATGCTTCTATAAAAATTGGGAATGCATTAATGGTTAAGGTAGGGCAGAATCAAACTGAGCCATTCAAGGCAGCTGTGTCAATGAATGCACTTGGGAAGCCTGATTGTTTTATATAAGGCCAACTAAACCCCCACCCAACCAAAAAAACGGCTCGACGAGAGTGACTTGGGGGCAGCGATTCTAAAGAGAGTGTCAACTTGAAAAATACCTTGGGGTCTCTGATTCTATAGATGCATTTTCAGAAAGAGGGCCAATGTCTCCAGAATTATCACTATAAAAGTGTCCACACCGTGTGCAGCAGGTTGCAGGTGCGCTTGTGCTATATCACCCGCAAACGCGCTGTGGAAGCAGTCATGCAGCAGGAGAGCGAAAGTCGCCTCCGACGTAAGCAGGCCGAAGTGGTGGCCCAGCTCCAGCCATTGCAAAAGCCATTTTTGCCAGAAGTGGTTGCCCGAGTCGAAGACTGGGCCAAACAGTATTCCATTTTAGATTCTCGGTACAAAATTCTTGTGCTCCGGGCGCCTTCGCGCGCTGGCAAAAGCACCTTGGCAAAATGCCTCCATTTCGTTTTGCCTACGTATATCCAGAAGCCTCCTTTCATCAAACTGTCCAGGGGGCCACGGCCGCTGAGTTACAACATTACGACAGAGATTCTCACGGCTTTATCCTGGTCGACAATTGCAATTCTATGTCCTTTGTGCTATCTCAGCGGGCCTTATTTCAGGCAAACCCAGACTTTCATCGCTTAGGCCAGTCACAGACGAACATATTCTCATATTAGGTTTATTTATTCAGGGTCCCCATTGTGATCACCATAGATGAATCAACTGACTGGGATGATGACGAACCATGGATTCGCGAGAATCAGCATTTGGTGCAGCTTACCGGCCCGTGTTATCATTTGGAGTAACAGCCTGCATGGGGTAGAGTAAGGCATGGCTTGGGTTAGGTTTGTGAAACCGCCTGCGGGGGAGATTTGGGTCTACAGCTGCTTGAACCCTCAATGTGCTTCTGCCATGTGGGTGCATGCTGCACGTGCATTGTTTCTCAGAGTTGCAAGGGTTCCTTCTAGGAGTTGCATTCCAGGAGGTTGTGTTTAGGTCAGCATGGAGAATCTGTTGCAGCCGCCGCTCAGCCATCACTCACAGATTGCATGCAGCAGCTCTGTCGGGCCTTCGGTGTGGATCCAGCGCCACATGAGTCACAGGACATGGCTGTAACAGCACCAATTTTTCGCATCCATATGCCACAGAGTCACAGCCCAGCAACAGAAGGGTATAGGCTTCCATGCAAAGACATCCAAGACAGCACCCAGGTGGCCGCAGCCTTGCCCCATGGCTCACGCACCTGCGGCGACTCCAGTGGCTTTAGCAAAAACCATTGCAACTTTGCAAGCAGACCTTGCCAGAAACAGAGCGGCCGGAGTGCAAGCCAAGCATGCCAGATACCGAGCAAAGAAGGAAGCAGCCTCTGGAGGTTTTAGCCCTCTTGCTTGCAAAGCGGTCGTTGCCGTCTATGTGTTGTTGGACTGCAATATGGAGCTAGCGCTTCGCTTCGCTGCCCTGTGGCCAGCAGTCAAGCCGACCTCAGGGACAACACGGGTTGAGGTGGAAGATTTGTTTTTGAGCACCACAGACTTAGACTTGCAGCACATTTTTTCACCTTCCGCGACTCCGTGGGCACGAGCCCCCAAGTGCCGGCAATGCAAGCCGCTTTTCTTGGCAAAGGCTAACACACTGGGTTTCAACTGGAGGTTGTTTCTGGCTTGCAACCAACGTCGGTGTTAAAAGCACCCCTTTTGCTCCCTATGGTCTCGACCTACGGATGCTTCTAGATCATCTTGTCTCCTCTATAATCCGTGTTCCATCCCCTGTCGTTTGTCTCTTGTGCTTCCTAGAAACGCGGTTTTTTGGCAGCCCCTCCTTGAGGGTTTGCCGCCCTCGCCGGCAGTTGAAAAATCAATGGGTGAGCGCTTCCCGAAGCCCAAAGGTGGAAACACCTGCGGCCCGAGTACTACTGTCCACAAGTGGCAACAGGGGACCGCATCCACGGTGCAAGGCTAAGGCCGCCCAAGCACGGTCCGATGTTTTTTGCGCCGTTTTCCCGGCTCAAAAAATGGGCCCCGGCCAAGCTCATTGCAATTCGGACCTCCTCCCACCCATGTGAGTTCATGTTTTTTTTTTCCTAGCCTCCCTGCTCGGCTTCGCCCTGTCAGGGGAGAACCTTTTGGCAGTTACTCTCCTACTACGTGAACACGAAGTTTGTGGACAAGACTCCGCTGTTTTTGAATTTAGACGAAACTAGCATTCCCTACCCCATGCTGCAATTGCCCGGCTGCGTTGCTTTGCCGCGACATGCCAGTCTTCGCATGCCTGTCCGGAAACAAGACGTGCGAGGGGCTTTGACCTATGTGAGCATCATTTGTGATGCGCCGCATATTCAAGGCAAGTGGCCGCACTACCTTTTTGGGACTGAGACCAAGCTGACACAGAAGTTGCTGAGGGGCCAGCGGCGCTTGCCACAAACGGCGCTGCACATAGTACGTCAGAAAAGTGCTTGGACATCCGGCAAGAACATCACCAAGATTGTGCGCGATCTAGGCAAAGTCTTAAAACCTTATCCATTTCAACCTATCTTGTTGCTGGATGTTGCGTCCTCACATCTCGCAAAGGAAACCATGGCGTGCGCTCGGCGCAATGGTGTCCAGCTCCTGTACATACCAGCCGGATGTACAGACAAAATCCAACCGTTAGATATAGCAGGTTTCCACCCATTGAAAACACATTTGAAGAGGAAGTACCAGGAACTGAGGGCAGGTTCCTGTGAGGGTTTGATAGACCCGTTAGCCTGGCTTTTTGAACTCATGCAGTGTCCCAGCTACTTTGCCGGCAAGAGTTGGGAACGCACTTTTGAATCTGTTGGTGCGGCGAAGCCGCCCGATACGGCGCACCTCCATACAGAGTTGCGAAAATTTATGGATATGCCACTGCATATGCCTCCAGGCAGCAAGCCCTCTAAAGAAGCCATGCAAAGCATCTGGCCTGAGCGACGCCGTATGGCGTACGCGTACACGGCTCTGTTGTGACGAGGTGCGAGCCGGGAGAAAAATTGCGCGGCAGAGCACACATTGGCAGACATACTATCAGGGTACATCGGTGCATGACCATTTTGTCACATTCTCGTAGCCATGTTTCTGGGGTCGTGAACAGGGGTGAAAAGGAGGTACCAGGCAAGCACAAAGAGAACACAGGATCATCTTGAGGACTGCATGCAGTTTGAGTGGAGCAAGCCTGTTGTTCGCCCGCCTTGAGTGCCATTTCCGCTGCTGATGCAAACGCCGCGGCAGCTGCAGCCCCACCGGCCGCGGCTGATAGGGTTGCTGTGCTGAAGGAAGAGCGCAAAAATTTGAAACGCCAGTTAGCAGCAGCCACCAAAGAACTACAAAACCAGGAGAGTGCATGTAAATGCATGGATACGGAGTCTTTTCGTGAGTGCAGGTGGGACATGTGAACGCTGAACCCATGTTGAAAGACATGTACTCCATAGCCTGCAGGAAAGGAAACGAAGACGTCTTCTACGACAAGCAGGAAAGCTGGATGTGAGTGATTTGACGTGGCTGCTGGCACACGTCGCTATGCATTTTCCAATTGGCAAGCCCGCGCTGATGGAGTAAAGGAGTTCAAGCCGCTGCCACTATGGCTCGGAAACGCTCGCAGTGTGCCAGAGTTAAAGACATAGAGCGCGTTGGAAGTGAGGCGGCCATGTTGAAGGTTCGAAAGCACCATTTTGCCAAAAGGCCCGGATGCGACACTAGGAGGGGAAAAGCTGGCAAACCGCAGACTTGCAAAGCGCCATTGGTCAAGACATAGAGCGCTTGGAATGAGACCATTGTCAAGGCTGATAACCAATGCCAAAGGCATAGCGCGGCAGGAGTAGAAAGCTGGAAAACCGAAGACTTTGCAAGCGCCATGTCGAGAGACAAAGCGCTTGGGAAGACATGCGAACGGTCCAGAGACCCCATTTAGAAGACATCCAGGGATACACCGCTAGATAGACAAGATATCTCCCCAAGAATCTTCCCACACCCCACCTCCAAAACATCACCTCCCCAAGAATCTTCCCACACCCCCCCCCCAAAACATCACCTGACCCCCCCTGGTATATTATTATAATTCCCAAACCGGGTATGCGGTCCCGCTCCTATAAATTCACAGGTAAAGTGGTCCCGCCGACGGCGGGACCGGTCCCGCCTGCAACCTGGAATCGGGGGAATTCCCACATTTTGCGGTCCCCCCGCGGTCCCGCTGCGGTCCCGCCTATAGTAATTGCGTACTGTCGCGCGCAGCAGCAACAGCAGCTTTAAGACATTACCCCCATGCACATCCTTCCCATTCCATCATTTTCAGCGGCCATGTTCCCACATCACATCTACCTCTTTTCCACCCCTTCTTCCAGCTTCCATTCTTTTTTTTTCAGTGCTGTCGCAGCATGGCGTCTGTGGATCGCACGTGTGCGAAGCGGCAGCCGGAGAGAACTGCAGTCACGTCGGGTGAAAACATGGGCCGTGAGCGGTTTTGTTTCTGGGGCAGACCGTCTCTGTAGATATTGCTACTCAGACACGTGCCTCTACCAGTCACATTCCTCTAGCGGAAATCATCAGCAGCATTCCTGGGTGTCAACGGTCGACACGCTTTTTCCAGACCTGTGGGCCATATGCACGTCCAGCTGTTTGTGACAATGGAATCCTAGCAGACTATCTGCTCCATGTGCTTTTTTCATGCTCAAGGCTGTGACCTGCATTCTGCTTTAAGGACGTGGTGGTGAGTTCCTTGCTGTTTCTAGTGTCAAGCCCTCTCCAAAGGAAATGGGCCACCTGACAGCAAAGCGGGGTGTCGCAAGCAACTGGCGTAGCACATCGCATTGGAGCCTTGCACCCAAGACATAGCCAGTGCATGACAGGCTATGTTGTTCCGCATTTGCAACTTTGGGCCGAGGCCATGAAGATTCCTCCACGACACGGAAGCGTGCTGCGTCGTTGCGGGTCGTTTGCGGGAACTTGCTGCAAGCCAAACCAGCTCGAGGTGCCGAAATTTCCGGGGTGATTTGTCTCTCGCGCCGAACTTCTTTGCAGCGCAACGACAGCGCCTGAGAGAACGTGCATCCTTGTCTCCGAGTGACACTCAGAGTCTGCCGAGACATCATTTTGATCCTCTATGAGCTGTATGATCCTCACCTAGTTTGTCGGGTTGCTTTAAATGACCCATTGGCCGGGCACCCATTGTTCGGGTCACTTTTCACATTTCTCACCCTGCTGCGACTTGCTCAGCCGTCCTGGTTTGTGCTACCATTCGCTGGGTTTGCACGGCCTTCTGGTTCACACTGTTTCTAATCAGCTTTGCAGGGCGTTGCAGCAGCAGACGAAGCTGGTGCAGCAGCATCGACCCAAGAGGATGTGGATATGCCAGCAGCCCCAGGACCAGGTCAGACCGCAAGTAGTTGCCATTCTGTCCCTGCATCCGGGACGGTGCTTTCCGGAGGGTAAGAGACCTAGAGCAGTGGATGGACATGACATGCATCCGTGACAGTAGGCAAGCCTCAGCCTTGCATGCAGATGGGAGAGACTGAACTAGAAGGGGTATAGTCATGAGTCCTAGTCGCAGCCACTTCATTGTTGCACATTTTTCACATGTGATGCCCGCCCTTTTCGTCTTCGAGCACGAGCAGTGTTGGTAACCTACAATTCCTTGCAGCTGCAGCTGGCGGATTTCGATGAGTTCCTTACTTGGCTTGCAACGTTTGAGTGGGTCGGCAAATGGAGTGCCACGATGGAATCAAGTTTGCGTTCGGAGGATGCTGGCCGTCTACATATTCATTGCTTCCTGGAATTCGCCCGCCCCGTCGACTGGCAATCATGCACGGCGCTCCGTATTTCAAGGTCATCTTGCAGCCTCATAATCTTTTCCCATTCGGGCACGGGGCGTCACGCTGCGAGATCGCGGACGACCCAAGAACAGTTTTACTTTGGGCTGCAAAGGTGCATTTTTCCCGTCGTTTTTTTATGGTTACCTTGTTAAACGACATTCTATCTCTGTGAAAGTTGCAGTTCATGTAGGCCACCTTTGTCACTACTCCGATCGTGTGGCAGCAGCATGACGTAGCTTCTAGTTGATCATCAGTAGACCTGGCAGCTTTGCAGCAGATCGTGTTTGCAGTCAAACATTTTGTAGGCCACCTTGGTCTGGCACCCACGAGCCTGATTTGGATGAACTGAACTCATTGGACCGCTATCTACGTGGTTGGTCTTGCATAGGCAATCCTTCTTCTTTGTACGCATTGATTCAAGATTTATCACTATCGATATATCGAAATATATTTCTGCATATAAACATATATATGTGGTGATCCATCTGAAGGTCCTGATAACGAGTTTCAATTGCAAACACAGTTCATTTGTGCTGGGACCCCGCGCGAAATTTTGTTTGCGAAACAGAAACTGTTTGCTTCGCGAAAGTGTCGCGAACGGTGGCTAGAATGCATCATCCTCATTGTCTACAGTACCGCTTGTTAAGGGCTCCCACCGCCTCCCTGCTGTCGGGGGTCCGGCAGGAGACTGGGACCGCACATTGGCTTTTCCCTTCATAGGTAGCAGCCAGCTTCCGAAAGTCACGCTTCGCCAGAGCCAAATACCATGGTGGCCAAGCACATCCTTGCACCTGCCGCTGGTCCTGCCTAACGTTGCTTTCTGAAGTCTCAAGAAACAACCGCGAAATGCAGCAGCCAAGCTTCGAACAGGGACACTTTGCAAGAGCCAAACACCAAGGCACCTGGTGTTTGCTTTTCCTTTGCCGCCCCCGTGCTCCTGGCTGTGGTCTGCGGAGACAAGTCTTTGCACGACAGTTGCACGCAAGTGCTGCAAAAGACTAGGTAAAGTTAAAGGGCATTTTGAAGGGTGTGGCCCAGTAAGCCTTGCTAAAAAAGTTCCTCAGCAGCAAGAACCTGTTCGCGAAGGGGATTCCGTGATGCTAGCACAATGTTTGCAAGGCTGATGAACACTTTTCCGTGCAATTTTGGTGGATTTGGGCACTGGTGCGATTGAATCTTCATAAGCGGAGGTATTGCTCAACATGGGTTGCGCGAAAGATACACATGCAGTTCGCGAAGGATGCGCGAAAGAAACTTTTTGCTTCGCGATAAATGGCCGTTTGCAGAGACAGGAATTGACAGCAAACGGCATATGTAGATTGTTTCGTCGCCAGCATCACATCTAATCTAATTGTCTGGACCCACCACCAGATCATTTCCTCGGCTGACATGCCTTGAGTTCTGGGTGGAATTCACCCGGGCGATCTGTGCAGGTAGGAACCCATTTCGTTGCCACCAGCTCCTACGAGGCGTTCAAGGACTACACAGTGCAGGGCAGATGGCTGGATGCGCTGTGTAGTGGGCACAAGCTTTCTCATCAGCAGTACCTGCAGTACGCGTGCCTGGGTTAAGCAGCATTGTTTTCATTCCGGAGATACATCAGGGTCCACATTTATTTGACGCTCCATGGCTGCATGGCGATCAGCATATGTAGATATATAGAGACATTTTTCGAGAGATTTAGATACACACGCACTCACACACACATATATATATATATATCTCTCTTCGAGAAACAGATCTATACAAAGATATGTCCCCTTTCTATATCTTATCTATTCTTATCTATGGATAATTATATATCTATTTAGATATAGATACATGGGAACCCATGGTGGCGGGATGCCAAGACTCACTTTAGGCGGTGTCATTGCAGTTGAACCTTGTCATACCTGTTTAATCGTCCCCCTTGATGGAAAGCGCTTAATCTGGAAGGGAGGACCATGTTCGGATGAAAATGATTAAACCCATACTATAAATGTTTCTTTATCATATTTTATGTGGTCTGGAATATGGGTACCATAATATACAAGTAATAAAGTGGGATGGAGAAACCTTAAAATTCAACGAGGTTTGCATACCACTATGTATAAACACATATGCGCACGAAAACATGATCAGAATTCCTTGTCCCGATTCTGCTGGGGCGCGAACGGTTCGCGAAAGGGTGGCGTGCTGGCAGTTTTCGGGTACCAGAATATTGACCAACTCCGAAAAGATTTGTATGAAATGGAACATAACATAAACCCAATGTGAATTTCAGTGGGACCACTTCATGGCAGGTCCATTTCATAGAATAGGGAACGTCACAAACACCTATGTTGTTTATAAAAGTGCTGCTTCGAGTCTGATAACGTGTCCGAACATAAGCAATAATTTGTGTTGGCGTAACATAATCTTCCTTCAGATACCTTCAAAATATCCCCCTTGAATTCCTCTACAGAATCAAGAACGTGGGGTCCTGGAAAATGGTGCGTTTTTTACCCCCCTGCTGCTTTGTTAGGGTAACCTACCCAGTTTCAATGCTTTCAATTGCATAGAGGAACCTGGGGTCCTCTGAATTCTATGAATTTCAAGTTTAATACAGCCAACTGAAGTCCCTAGTCAAGCAAAAAGCCTTAAGCCCCGACGATCTAATAGTTGGATCTGTTTCTCTTGGGTTGATGTTCCATGTTCTTCATTCATAGAGAAAGTATTTTTGGGGGCAGAAACAAATTCCCACAACAATTCGTTCATCATCATTGATCATCCTTGCATATAATCGAAGAGGTTGACAGTGAACACTTGGAGCCTTTTAGCTCTATAAAATTGGGAATGCATAAGGTAAGGTAGGCAAGAGCAACTGGAGCATTCAGGTCAGCTGTCAATGAATGACACTTGGGGAGCCTGATTTTATAGAAGGCCAACTACCCCCCCAACCAAAAAACGGCTCTACGAGAGTGACTTGGGGGCAGCGATTCTAAAGACATTGTCAACTTGAAAATATCTTGGGGTCTCTGATTCTATAGATGCATTTTCAGAAAGAGGGCCAATGTCTCCAGAATTATCACTATAAAAGTGTCCACACCGTGTGCAGCAGGTTGCAGGTGCGCTTGTGCTATATCACCCGCAAACGCGCTGTGGAAGCAGTCATGCAGCAGGAGAGCGAAAGTCGCCTCAGACGTGAGCAGGCCGAAGTGGTGGCCCAGCTCCAGCCATTGCAAAAGCCATTTTTGCCAGAAGTGGTTGCCCGAGTCGAAGACTGGGCCAAACAGTATCCCATTTTAGATTCTCGGTACAAATTTCTTGTGCTCCGGGCGCCTTCGCGCGCTGGCAAAAGCACCTTGGCAAAATGCCTCCATTTCGTTTTGCCTACGTATAGCCAGAAGCCTCCTTTCATTCAAACTGTCCAGGGTGCCACGGCCGCTGAGTTACAACATTACGACAGAGATTCTCACGGCTTTATCCTGTTCGACAATTGCAATGCTATGTCCTTTGTGCTATCTCAGCGGGCCTTATTTCAGGCAAACCCAGACTTTCATCGCTTAGGCCAGTCACAGACGAACATATTCTCATATCAGGTTTATTTATTCAGGGTCCCCATTGTAATCACCATAGATGAATCAACTGACTGGGATGATGACGAACCATGGATTCGCGAGAATCAGCATTTGGTGCAGCTTACCGGCCCGTGTTATCATTTGGAGTAACAGCCTGCATGGGGGAGAGAAAGGCATGGCTTGGGTTAGGTTTGTGAAACCGCCTGCGGGGGAGATTTGGGTCTACAGCTGCTTGAACCCTCAATGTGCTTCTGCCATGTGGGTGCATGCTGTACGTGCATTGTTTCTCAGAGTTGCAAGGTTTCCTTCTAGGAGTTGCAGTCCAGGAGGTTGTGTTTAGGTCAGCATGGAGAATCTGTTGCAGCCGCCGCTCAGCCATCACTCACAGATTGCATGCAGCAGCTCTGTCGGGCCTTCGGTGTGGATCCAGCGCCACATGAGTCACAGGACATGGCGGTAACAGCACCAATTTTTCGCATTCATATGCCACAGAGTCACAGCCCAGCAACAGAAGGGTATAGGCTTCCATGCAAAGACATCCAAGACAGCACCCAGGTGGCCGCAGCCTTGCCCCATGGCTCACGCACCTGCGGCGACTCCAGTGTGGCGGGTGTTTTAGCAGAAACCATTGTACACTTTGCAAGCAGACCGTGCCAAAACAGAGCGGGGGGGGGCGGGCGGAGTGCAAGCCAAGCATGCCAGACCCGAGCAGAAAGAGAGCAGCACGTCTTGAGGGTTTTTTTAGCCCTCTTGCTTGCAAAGCGATCGTTGCCGTCCATGTGTTGTCGGACTGCAATATGGAGCTAGCGCTTCGCTTCGCTGCCCTGTGGCCAGCAGTCAAGCCGACCTCAGGGACAACACGGGTTGTGGTGGAAGATTTGTTTTTGAGCACCACAGACTTAGACTTGCAGCACATTTTTTTCACCTTCCGCGACTCCGTGGGCACGGCCAGTGCGGCATGCAGCCGCTTTTCTGGCAGAGGCTAACACTTTCAACTGGGTTCTGGCTTGCAACCACGTCGGTGTAGCACCGCTATCGCTGGATGTCTATGCCACGTGGGAGAAAGCGCGGTTTGGCAGCCTCCTGGAGGTTTGCCGCCTCGCCGGCATGTGAATCAATGGGTGCAGCGCTTCCGAGCCAAGTGGAACCTGCGGCGCCGAGTCCTACGTCCACAAGTGCACAGGGCCCCAGTCACGGTGCAGGCTAAGGCGCCAAGCACGGTCCGGTTTGGCACCGGGTGTCTCCTCCGTCCGGGTTCCGGCTCCAAAAATGTGGGGCGCGGCAGCTCATTGCAATTCTGACTGCTCCCGGCGGAGGGGTCCATGTTTTCCGAGACCTCCAGGCTCTCTTCGCCCTGTCATGAAACCTTTGGCATTTACTCTCCTACTACGTGAACACTAGTGTGTGGACAAGATCGCGCTGTTTTTGAATGTTAGGTAGGACTGAGGACTAGCATCCCTACAGGGTTTCCCGGACACCATGCTGCAAATTGCCCGCTGCGTTGCGTTCCACATCCAGTATTCTCATCGCCTGGTCCGGACAAGACGCAGGGCTTTGACCTATGTGAGCAGGTCATGGGGGATATCAACCGCATATTCAAAAGGCAAGTTGCCTGGGGGGGCACTGGAGCCGACCTTTTTGGGACTGAGACCAGCCCTGAACAGAAGTTGCCCTGAGGGCCAGCTGGCGCTTGCCACAAACGGCGCTGCACCTAGTACGTCAGAAAAGTGCTTGGACATCCTGCAAGAACATCACCAAGATTGTGCGCGATCTAGGCAAAGTCTTAAAACCTTATCCATTTCAACCTATCTTGTTGCTGGATGTTGCGTCCTCACATCTCGCAAAGGAAACCATGGTGTGCGCTCGGCGCAATGGTGTCCAGCTCCTGTACATACCCGCCGGATGTACAGACAAAATCCAACCGTTAGATATAGCAGGTTTCCACCCATTGAAAACACATTTGAAGAGGAAGTACCAGGAACTGAGGGCAGGTTCCTGTGAGGGTTTGATAGACCCGTTAGCCTGGCTTTTTGAACTAATGCAGTGTCCCAGCTACTTTGCCGGCAAGAGTTGGAAACGCACTTTTGAATCTGTTGGTGCGGCGAAGCCGCCCGATACGGCGCACCTCCATACGGAGTTGCGAAAATTATGGATATGCCACTGCATATGCCTCCAGGCAGCAAGCCCTCTAAAGAAGCCATGCAAAGCATCTGGCCTGAGCGACGCCGTATGGCGTACGCGTACACGGCTCTGTTGTGACGAGGTGCGAGCCGGGATAAAAATTGCGCGGCAGAGCACACATTGGCAGACATACTATCAGGGTACATCGGTGCATGACCATTTTGTCACATTCTCGTAGCCATGTTTCTGGGGTCGTGAACAGGGGTGAAAAGGAGGTACCAGGCAAGCACAAAGAGAACACAGGATCATCTGGAGGACTGCATGCAGTTTGAGTGGAGAAAGCCTGTTGTCCGCCCGCCTTGAGTGCCATGTCCGCTGCTGATGCAAACGCCGCGGCAGCTGCAGCCCCACCGGCCGCGGCTGATAGGGTTGCTGTGCTGAAGGAAGAGCGCAAAAATTTGAAACGCCA
>CAMXCT020004049.1:0-47247 GCA_947184155.2 Cladocopium goreaui | reverse complement strand
TGGGGAACATTAGACACAGTGCCTCCAGAGCCGCGGCACCAGCCCAGGTATAGTGGACCTGGTGCAGACCAGTGTCAGCATGAATGGGAAAATGGATCGCAGTAGTTTTCTCCTGGTAAGGGCCAGTCACTGTGCATCGGCCTTGGATCCAGGGTGCAAAATGCGGCCAGTAGGCTGGAGGGTCAGTGCCTGACAGTTTGCGGTCGTCCACATAAACATAGACAGTGGCATACTGAGGTAACCATGAGAGATTATCTGTTATCCACTGGAAGAGCGTTTTATGATGGACCTGGCTGGCTGCGGGTCGTTGGATGCCGTTCCCTTCGTCCACCATGAGGGCAGGGTATGTCAGGGGTGACCGGGGCATTCGACAGGAGCCGACATCGTCCCATTTCCACCTCTGTTTTATGTCATCCATGCCGAGCGGGGTCTCAACTTCTTTTTGCGAAAGGAACAGTTGGTCAAGCTGGTGGCTTAGCTGTGTGACCTCGTGAACATTCAAGAAATCGATAGGTGCGGCAATTTCCCACTTCTCCCTTGGGGGAGGCTCAGTCCCTTGTTGAAAATATGGAACGTCGTCATCCGTCTCGAGGGCGTCAAAGTATTCTGTATCACTGTGCGTTGACACATCCTCGACTGCGTCATCTGGTGCGGTTGGCTCTGCTGGTTCAATGTCTGTTTCTGATTCATCAGGGTCAGGCGACGCCAACGAAATGAACCTGTTTGGTGTCATAAGCTGTTGCAGCATGTTGACGCCAGCTTGACCCTGAACAGCCGGTGCCCGGGTGTCAGGAGCCAAGTGACTAGCCAAGATAGTGGGTGCTATACGGGCAACGAGTGCAAAAATATATCAACAGGATTGGCAAGGCTAAGGAACCCTGAACACCCGGCACCCGGGGTCAGGGTTCCCCCTTACCGGGTCAATGCGTTGGAGGTGAAACAGGTAGGAAGCAAAACAATCCGGGTTTATCTTATACCTTAGTGTGTGAATTGATGTCAGATGGCTGACCTAGCTATAGAACTAGTGGAGCCACAAAAGCTGCAGTGCGAACAATTGAGCCATTAACAGTTTATGCAACCTTCTTACCCAAAGCACATGTTAGGTGACAGACATTGAGGTGACCAACGATGACAGGACCTGGGACACACGCCTAGCAAGGAGACTTCGCCGACAGTTGAAAGAGATTGAAAAACCCATAAATCCCTTTGCTCCCGTTTGTGGGGGTCATACTTGGTGGATACTATCCCTTACTGCAGGTTTGGGGGGTGTTAGCCTGGCACGCAGCTGTTTTTCTCGTGGCGCATCTACAGAGTAGGCGGCATTAGAAAAGGCACTGATCAGGTGATTTCACACAGTCAGGTGCACACAGTGCAAGCTGTCTGTACGGTCAGTCAATGATTTCCATTTCCATATCTGCAACAGGCGAGGGTTGCGGAGTACCTGATGAGTGGGCATCTTGCATTCTTTTAAGGCGCTTTCGAATGCGAGTAAGGTGCTCGCGGGCATTGAGGAGTCTCGTTTCACAGGAGGCCACTCTTTCGCAGGCTGTCTTTTCCATGCTCTGTAACGTTGGGATGTCCACTGTGGCGAGGTCGACGTCCTGCATGGGGTCACTGGCGGGTTCAGGGCTACTAGCACCAGCAGTGTCAGTCGCTTGAGTCTCCGGCGATGCTTTGGGTGTATTTGCAGGCGACGATTCTTCTGTAGATGTGTCGTCGTGGGCGGCAAGCTGTTCCGAAGGTTGTTGTTGCTCATCATCTTTGCTGTGGGTTGCAGAGTGAGAGTCAGAGGATAACACACCGGTACCCGGGGTATCCGTTTGTGCTTTGTTCACGGGCAGGGCCGATGGTGGGCCTGGTCGTCTGTGAAATAGTGACTGTGCACTGATTTTGTCAGGTGACTTGCTTTGCTGCGGGGTTGAAGCTTCTGCCACTACGCCTGTACTGGGATTGGACGACGCGGCCGTTGCTGCAATGTCTGTGCTTTGCTGACTTGCGGCCAGCAAATTGGCTGGTTTTTGGGTCAGTCTGGTCGCCGCTGGTCGGCTATCTGCCAACGTTTGTTGGTTTGCTTGATGAATAAAAGACTGCAATTCCATGTATTGCCGCTCTCGGTCAGCCACTTGCTGTGGCGTGCTTTGAGTACATTTAGGGTCCGGTGGAGCATCTGTTTGCACTGTTTGTGCTGGCTGTTTTGCTAACGATCGCTCCGCCCACCTGGTCGGTACCGGCGGAGGCGGAGGCAGTGCCCGTTTCGCATGTTGTGAAGGCTTAAGTTGGTCAATGCGCGGCTGGAGTTCCTCGCGCAGTTCCTGCGGGTACGTCTCTCCGGTCTCAGCTAACCACTGGATGGTTTCTTCATGCGTCCACAGGGTGGTTCTCCACAATGGGATGGTATTGTCATCATTGACCCAGAACAATGGCTTAGGCGGCAGCAACCCATGAGCTTCTACTATCAAAGGCAGCAGGAAGGCTAATCTTTTTTGTTCATGGAAAACCATTGCTCCGTTCGGGTGAACTTTAAGGTGCGTATGGTTCCACACAAACGGTTGCACAACACGCATGGTGTGAGCGTCACGATTAAAGATAGATAGCCGGACTTGGGCATACTGTGGTGCTACATCGTAGACTTTTCCATCCCAGGGTAGTTCAAGAAAGCCCCACCGCTCTTTTCTGCCATAATTGACGGTATCCCAGAAGGCAGGGTCAAACTCTGTCTCAAGGGCGTCGGCGAGGGTCGAAAAAATGATCCATGGTAGCTCGTCAATATGCAAGTGGTATTCAACCAATGTGAAATTATATGTTGTATGGCAATCACCGACCCATATTGTGCCTCTCACTGCAAGAAAACGAACGCTGCTGGCTGCTGGCATGTTCCAATTCATTCCAGCCGATATGTCCAGTAGGTGTTGATCGGAAACACTGATTAGGCCAGAAGGAAAAGGGTTTGGCTTCGGCATACCAGCAGCAGGTACCCTGCAGTGGCAGCACTCTTCAGAGTGAAGACAGTTGCACGGCTTGCAGGACCAAAAGACAGGAACCACTCGCTATTGCGTGGCAGCGGCCAAACACCGGGAACCGGGCAGGGGCCAAACAACGGGAACCCCGTGTCGGCTGTAGGGAGAATAAACGGGCGAGATTAGAAGTTGAGTAAAAGTGAGGATCCAAGCAACACTGGCTTATGCAGGTGCGGTGTCCTCACAGTTCGAACCAATGGCTGCTGGCGGAAAGAGTCATGTGAGGTCCAGGCTCAGTCAACAAACTACTCGACACCTCAACAGAAGGAGACATGTACAACATATGACTGGCGGCAGGGTTGGGGGGGCAGTGTATTGTGGTTCAGTATGAGATTCATGACACAGGAGTGAGTAGCACGGGGCGGGGCACATGGTGGAACCGCAGCATATGACAGGAGGAGGTGGCACTCTATACAAGAGAAGCACGAGGCAATGGACAATGGGGAGGACAGAAGCAAGGAGCACAGATGTTGGTAACATAGATGGGGCCGGGATATTGGGAAGAGAGTGACAGTCATGAGGAGGATGAACCATGAAAGATGAGTACATGGTAGGGTGAAAATGGGGCCCTCACCATTACCCAAGGTGCCCTTGGGAACAGCAGAGGAAAAACAGACATATGTGTCATGTTCCTAGCGATGTAAGGGGCACAGCGGGGGGTGAGGGCACGCGGGAGTACTTGAATGGTGGAGTGCGGGAAAACCCTATGTTATCAAACCCAATGTCCAGGTCATTCATGGTTTCCTCCACCTGGCACTGCAAACTTATAAGCAAAAGTTGAACGAGGTGGGAAGAGGGAGAGCAGCTGGTTTGAGGCACGACTATGGTCCACAGTTGCTCTACGTGCTGCCCTGTACACGAATACGGTTCGAAATGCTGTACACCACCAAGGGACTTGCGGAAAAAACGAAAGATCTTCGCAGCTACATGCCTCCGTCTCTGGAGGGCGATGCAGAGGCTATTTCGGCGCGGCTGAAGGACAGCACACTAGGATAGCACCGGTTTGCAACATTGTGCCGCATTTCAAAGTGGGGGTTAAAGAATCGCCATTACCCAAGGTACCCTTGGGAACAGCAGCTGTCCGAGGCTGCTGGCATTCTAGGCTCTATCAAGCTCTGAGCATGAGGTGCAATGGGCGGCGAGAAAACTATTTACCCTTCCTTGGCGGCAATGGATGTCCTACCAGCCCAATTATCCTGTTCGTGCGAGGCGTCATCGTGGAGTTTCTCTGTTCTCCCCTGGCACCATGTGGCACGCACTGCGTCCCGAGGCCTGGCGGACGGTTGACAAGCATAGTGGGCGACCCTAACCAGATACATCCCCTGGTCAATTGGATAATTTAGGCAAGGGGGATAGTGGCTGGCATGGACAATAAAAGACATACCTGTACAGACAGGAACAAACAGCTACCATGCTCTGATTGCGGAAGCCCCTGGAGTTAGTGCTGCTCTGTTGTCTGGACCCTGGGACGTAATGCCTTCAAGATGCCTCTCTCGATTCCAGTAGACTGTTTCCTTGGTCCCTGGGCCTTAGCATAAACACGCACTCCTGGGAACAAGCTGCCTATTTAATGCACAATGGGCTGCTCTGAGGGAGTGAACGTTACATCTCATGCAGACTTTTGATCTTTAGCAGTGTTCAGTAATTAAGGTCCTGTCTAGTCCCTCTAGGTTACAGGGAGATAGATTATTTTGCGGTCAATTTGTTGAGCTTTGCAAACAAAAAAGTAAACAACCAGTGATAGTTAATGTCAGGATGCTGGCAGGAACCATGGCAACAGTAATTAGGAAGCACCAGCTTGCGCACCACTGCTTTCAGCATGTCCAAAGAGTGCATCTACCTTTGAAAAGGTATTGAATAATTGAATGGTCACTCAGTATTTGCACAGGGTTCGCAATCAAAACCATCCAAATGGGAGGCCCGAAGCATGGTAAGAACATTGAGACCATGCGGTAAAAACAATTGTCGGGTACAACAGAGGATCTAGGAAGATAGTATTTTCCACGTCTTTCTTTCGGACAGATGGCGATTCCGATTCTATTGCGGCAACTGGAGATCTCTCCGTAGCCACCGCTTCTTTCTGTGCCTTGTACCAATCCGAAAGGGCCTGAGTTCATCGATGCGCGGAAGTACTTCCATCAATATTTGAAATGGTCCTTGACCCTCGTTGGGAAATCTTGCGAAGTCCAAAAAGGTGGCTTATCCGAGAGGCTGGTTGGTGCAAGTAATTATTTGCCAGAAAATCTTGCCAGCTACTTTTCACTGATTGTTGAAGCCCACAGAGTTAGCGCTGCTCCGTTCCAACGGATTTTGGAGCCACGCTTGTAGCCCACAAACCTGATCCTTAGGCCATGGGCCTTGGCAGACACAAGCAAGCCCGTTCACGAGCTGCCTACTTGGCGCGCATGTATGCGAGCTGTCGCAACCCAATGCCTGCTGCTCTCGTGAGTTTCACCCACGCCATGTTGCGAAAGTCTGCGACAACAACATCCAAACAATTCCAAACAACACATGATGCTTTGGCAAAGACTGGCGACATGCAGGCGGGACTAGAGACCTTCAATCAGCAACCGTGTTCCTCGGAATCCTGCCATTCCGTTACACTTGCAAAAGTATTGCTTTTTGGTAAAGCTGCGCAATTTTTCGCAAAAAAGGTCACTGCAGCAATCTCATTTTCGGGGCCGTAAACACATTGGCTTTTTGGACTCCAAAAAGTGGTCCTCCCCAGTGTGCAGGTAGCAGCCATTGCCCTGCCGCCATCGCTTCTGACGACACCCAGATTGTCCCAATTATCGACAGGACCTCATCCACCATAATGCTGACGACCGACTCTGTGTCAAGAACCCGTCCAACTAGGACATGGATGCTCCACCACCAGGGTTTCACAATCACACACATCACAGGGTGACGAGCATATCTGGGTACTGCTCAACACAACTACTCGCACTGGACTTCAGTTTTTGACGTCCAACGTCCATTTTGTGCGAAAGGGTCGCGCGGGACGCTTCAAAGTCGTAATTTTTCCTCAGTTTTTGACATCCAACGTCAATTCGTGTGAAAGGGTTGCGTGCGACCAATCAATGTGGAAGTTTGTACCCTTGTGGAGTGCAACTTGGCATTGGTGCAACCTGGCTTTCATTGAGCCTTCAGTGGTGAAACTGGACTATGGGAAGGTGTCTACAACAGGCTTAAGTAGTTTCGGATTCCTCTGCGGTACACGGAGCTGCAAGAGATGATTTGAGATATCGACCTGTGAGTCTGAGTGAATCTACACGGGGCTCAAGCTACTCTGAATACAGTTTGAAGCTTTATTTAGCTTTATGACAATGGGCGAATGCTGTCAGAAGCATTCGCTAGACAGTTGAGTCGGAATGATGTGGTTTCATCGATCTCGGAGATTTCTTGACTCCTTGTGGGAGTGTGAATCTGCTGACGGAGATGGTTTTGGAACCTCCGTTTCGATTCTTGACGTTGCTTCAAACATCTGAGATGTTTGTGAAGCCCTTTGACTACCTCTTGCGAGGAAGTCTGATACTTCGGCATTGTGAGGGCAATGCCTATCTCAGCTGCTCCGCATAGTATTCGACATCTAGGTATGTGATCTGGAAGTCTGATACTCCGGCATTGAGAGGACAATGCCTACGTATAGTAGTCAACCTCTGGGTATTTGATCTGGAAGTCTGCTTTGTGACCTTTGTCTTTGTGACTTATTGCTGACGTTTGGTTATTGTGGTGAGCGAACTACTTTAGCGCTATGACTGCTGATGACTGGATATTAGCTGAGAAGTCGAGCAGAACATTCTGTTCTCCACGGTAGTTTGGAGCTATGAGAAGATATCTCTGTGTGAAGAACTGTTTTGGAGATGGAACAGGAGGTTCCATGTTGTTCTGTATTGCAAGAGGATTTTGTAAAGGAATTTGAATGGATCATTTCGTTCTTGAATAGCCGTGTGACTAGTCTAGACGTTTTGGTAGAGACTAGTAACACCGGCTAGCTGGTTATTTGCGTTTGGACGAGAACCAGTTTGACTTGAGAACTTTTGGAAATGTTTCTGACTTTTTGTGACTAGGTGATTTGTATATCATAGCAGTTTGGAATTGTTTCAGCAACCTTTGAGGAAAGGTTGTGGATTGGAAACCTGGAATCGAGTTTCCCAGTTGAGACATCGGCTCAAGGGAGTGGTGTCAAATGTTCCGAAGCGAACTGAACTGCAGTGTCACCTAGGGCACTTGAAACAGTAGCCACACTGGAACTTCTTTCCTTTGTTTGTGGGTTGTGGCCGTGTGCCTGCCCTGGTTTCTGTTGACCTGTTCCGTTGTGTGTGGCGTCTGGAGAGAAAAGAAGGAGTCTGACGTGCACTTAGGAGTCAGGGTGGAACAAGTTCCTTTTTTATTTTGACATTGCAGAGAAGTAAGTAACTGCGGAGCCGCAACCACAGTAGGTGTTTGCGTCTGGCGTAGTGAAATAATGAAAGCGTTGATTTGGGTACACGAGAGGTGTACTTGGGTTTACGTTTTTCACATGGTAGCGGAGCCATGAAAAGGGCTACCCACACCATCTTCCGCTGACCCTTGTTTGTGACAAGATGCTAAGGACGTCATCTAAGGTGAGATTGGGATCTTGGATATTGGAGCTCCGTGATCTGGACGCAGAAGCAGAGATGAGCTCGTACTAAGGTGCACCTGTTTCACAGGAGGTGATGATCTGAAAGTATAAGGTCACTAGGGAGTGTGAAGTTGGTTGGAGTCTGTTCGGTTCAGGTGAATTTGAGACTCTGTTTCTTGGTTGCATTGACTTCTACAGGTCATGAGGATCGTGGATCTGTCAGTTTTAAGTGACCATCCGTTTGCAAGTCAAACAAGAATCGGCAGGGTGTGTGTGCATGGTAGGCTGGACAGAGATGGGCCCATGTAGACTGTCGACAGTGGTACCTGTAGAAGTGCATACAAGATTAGTCAACCCTGGGAAGGACACTTGTGACTTGGATGGAGGAGTTGAGTTTTTGTTTGGTTTGTGATGACAGTGGATTCTGTTGGAGCAAGCTTCATTTTCACCTTGTGTAGGTGCGTTGTTTTGGAAAGCGTCCATGTGGTCTTGGCAGTATTCTGGTAGGAGTCTGTGTCATGGCGTGACGTATTGCTAGCGTAGGGTCACTATTGCAGGGCTGCGCTGGAGTATCTGGAGATGTATGCATGGATGGAATGTTCCTGGACGTAGGAGATTCGTTTCGGCAGTATGAAGTGACAGTAGGTAACTTGCTGCAACCTTGCAATTGGAACACACTAAGGTAAGGACGAGAAGAACTGATTTGCATAATCTGGTAGAGCGACTGATTGCCAGGTTGGACACTGGACACTGAGGTAATGGATCAGAGTGCAAAGGCTGGGAACTGAGGATGTTAGGTACATGGTTCTTGCAAACGGTTGAGGCATGTCTTGGATCTTGAACTCAGTTGGTCTATAGAAAGGGAGTGATAAGAAAAGGCGTATCAGGTGACTGGAATGAATAGGCAAAGATCGCTTTCTGAGTTGTCGTTTCAGTGTCACTCAATCTGAAGGTAGATTTGTTTTTGTTTGAGCCCAATACGCATGAAGACTTTATGTTTTGGAGTGCACTGTGGATGATTGAAAGTGGGTAACATGCCTGTCACTGATAGTGCCAGGTATTGCTCAAGAGGTTCAAAGGTAGATCAGTTTGCCATGTCTACCCGCAAAGACCTGAAAGGTTTTTTGAAAGAAGGGCCAACCTCCAGTGGAGCTGGAACGTCTCACTCCAAGGAAGGCCAATACAAGAAGGCTGTACAGTTGGCTCGCCCAAAGAGTAAGAGGGCTCCTGCGAAGTTGAGGGATAAGTTCTGGAATTGTCAGCCTATCTCCACCAGGAATCGGCAGGCACCTCTATCCACCAGGAATCGGCAGGCACCTCTCTCCACTAGGAACCGTCGGGCACCTCTCATTGATGCTGCCACGGCGCCTACTCCTGTTGTGATAGATGCAGATGAAGATGTGGCAGGCATCAAGAGGGAACAGCCTCCGGTAGATGCGGCGAGGCTTGCAAGTGAATGTGGAGAAAGAGTACTGAATTCTGGGGACGATGTGCAGAGTGCCCTTCCGTATGATTCAGACAGCGAGCTGACAGATGTGGACGACATGCCAGAGACTACTTTGGAAGAAGAACTACTCAAAGAAGTTAGTCTGAGTGTTACTGATGAGCCTTAGCTTGTTTGTTTGAGAGGAGACGCCAGTGGAAGTAGCCTTAGGGCTTTGCGGTTGGTTGCCTGGACAGAAATGAACAAATGAGTTTTGTTTTGCTGCGAGAGTGAAACGGTGATCATATGTGACCTAGAGGCGTAGAAGGTCGTTGGCTGGAAAAGGAGAAGCTGAAAGCGACACAGAGAAAGCCACTAGGTCGGTTGTTGTGATGTTTTCACTCGCACGATGCTTGATAGTTTGTTTTGAATGTATGAGTTGTGGTTAGATAGCCTGCTTGTGTTTCCGCAGCCGTTTTCTAGATTCTAGCTGTTTCGTGTCAAGAGCATTTGAGACCGCTGCACTGTGTGTGTTTTCGAACATGGAGTCACTTAAGCTCTGGATTGCTTTAGAGCCCAAGCAGCTGGAAGAGTTGAACAAGGGGAATGAGGTTTTTCCAGATGGATACTCCGGTCGCTTTGGTCTGCGTTTGGGGCCTGCGGAAGCGGTGAATCGTGCTCAATACTTTGTGGATTGGACGCCTGATGGATTGAAAGGTGAGTACCATCAGAAAGACTATGCAGTGATGGAGATGGAGATCTCAGCGCTTGGCTACCTTCAAAAGGTTGAGGGCGGAATTTTGGAGAAGACAAAGCCCACCGAGTATCGCTGGCATGGGCCTGTGAAGCATGAAGAGCGGGATAGCCAAGGGCGCATGTTGTACCGCATTAGTGAGATGGCCGTCAAGTTCATTTGAATAGTCAGGGTCCAGGTCCAGAAGTTGGGCAGACCATGGAGTATTAGGTATGGGTTTTGAAACTCCAGTGTGAAATGCAGAAGAGAAAGAAGAAAGAGTGTCTTCAGCAGCTTCAGCAGCATATGAGTCTGCGTTGCTCATGTGACGGACGAACAGTTTGTTTGTTTTTTGTTGGATTTGCTGTAGTGAAACTGTGAGTTTTGACGTGTGGAGTTGTCACGTTGAACTGGATGGTGACTGTAGATTGGTAGGTCGTTGGTTTGGAAGAACTGTAAGCGGCAGAGTTCACAGTCAAGAGATCAGCATGGACAGAAATTTGCAGTGAGTGTTAATCCACATGGAAAAGCAATTGAGCTGCATGTTTGCATCGATGTCGCGAAGCCATTTTCTTTGCTGAGTCTGGGAAGTAATCTCGGTTTGAACTCAATGGAGGATAGCATTCGTCTGTGGATAGCTCTCGCCCCACCACAGATGGAGGAGCTGCGGACGCATCATAGAGTCCAGCCAGACATCTATACCTCCAGGATAGATTTGAGTGCGACACATGCGCCCGTTGGGCGTGCCACAGATGTTCAACAGTGTCACACTTACAACTGCTTCGATTACAGCTTCCTCCAGGTCGAGATTACTGCTCTGGGTTACTTTCGAAAGATGGAGGCAAATGTGCTGGAGAAGATTCGACATGGTGAGTTTCGTTGGTATGGATTTCTTGTTCCAGAAGAACGTGATGAGCAGGGAAGATTGCTCTATCAGATCATGGACCACATGGTTGCTAATGAGCCGGTTCATGAGCGTCCTACCAGGAACTGAGGAATGAACAAGCTGTAGATTAGTGTACTTTAGGTTTTGCTTGAGCCGTGCCAGCTGTGGCAAGTTGGTGAAGAATCCCCTTTTTGGATGCCTGTGGCCGATGAAAGAATGCTTTGGTAGTCGATGCTAACATGTTGCAAGATGAGAAGATGTAATCGTGTGGAATTGCCAACTTAAACGAAACAAACGAAACGAACGAAACGTGAAACCCAAACAAGTTTGTGTGTGTTTTTAATGCGCCTTGTTTTTTATTTGCAATTGAGATTTGCTGTCAGTGTGTCGTTTGGTGGGTGCAGTTTTGTGAAGATGACTTGTCAAAGGGTTCTCGCGAAACCACGGAGACATGTTTTCTTCCAGAATACCTGCATGCATGTCAATGAGAGACAGTGAATCTGCACTGCATATCGTAGGGAGCGCACGGTAAACCTGAATTCATGGTGGTCCTTCATGGATTGAGGACTGATTTTTGTACAGGGGTTTGGTCAATTTCCATGATTTGAGGACGAACACAGACCTTTATTGCAGGTTGGCGCATGTGTGTCAATGGTTCGCAAAATTCCAGTATGTTGGAGACATCTGGCATTTTGGGAAACATCTTCGTCAGTTAGTTACATTGTTGAGTTTATGCAACATGGTGATTGGCTTGTCTGTTTGGTGTTTGGGACATTGAGATCACAGGGCATGAGGCTCCATTGTCAGCCTGTACACGAGCTTGATCGGTTTTGTTCACTAGCTAGAAACCGGCCTCTGTTTTTGCAAAACACTTTTTTCGTCAAACCTGAAACCTGTTTGTTGTTTCTGGTTTTCCTGTTTTGCAAGGGTGATCCGGTTTATGGCTGCCATTTTGGGTCAAGTTGGGGTGGTGTGTAGACCGCTGTTCTACTTCGTTTTCCTTTTTTTTTTGGGCCATGGATCAACAGGTTTTGGGATGAGCGTTTTTCTTCTCCAATTTTGCAACCTGATTTGATTTCTGTGGCATGTTTTGGAAGACGGTTTTCTTGTGCAGTTTCATTGGCATGAATCCTGCTGAAGCACCGGTGTGTGTGGTCAAAAGGTTTCGACGAAGTGTTCCTACTGCACCTGCAACACCACATGCAGCTGAGCCAATTCCTTGTTCGTCATCAGGGTCATTTGAGCTTGTTACTGAGGATGCTGCATCTCATGAGGTGACGTTTTGGTCAGAACATGATGCCATGAGCTCAATTGCACCTGTTGACCTGTTTGGTTCAGACACTAACCCGGACATTGACTTTCAACCTCGTTGGACTGGTTTGGGTACATATGATTTCAATTATCAACCTGGAGGATCTTCAGACCCATTGGGTACGGCTGGCAGGAGGTCTACGTGGTTGGGAGCTTCGAGTTTGTCACCATGGTTGCCCCCTCAGAAACGTACTCGTTCTTTTGCTGCACCTGTTTTTCAAAATGCGGCAACGTTATGGAGACCACCTCCTGCGGTTCGTAAGTCAAGGGCTTCATTGGAATCCAATGTTCCTCTAGCAGTTCAACCTCAGAAGTCGGCATCTCCAGTGACTTTTTCCTCTAGGGTGATGTGCTCAGACATGCCAGTGGTGCGGACCCCACTGTCGACCCAGCTACAACAGGGACCTGTGCCATCAATGCAACAGGCATGGTCTGAGGCTAAGCTTGCGCTCAATCAACAGTGGCTTGACATTTTACAGGAAATGGGATGTGCTAGTGGTTTGGTGCACTCAACTGCCATGTCCAACCATGTGGAAGAACACAGACTTCGTGTGCTCTCCAAGTTTGCTCCAACCACTCTGCAATCTTATTTTCGCATTTGGAAAAGGTGGCATGATTTTGCACGTCAGTTGACAGTATGCCCATTTCAGCCGAATGCCGCGATCTTGGCCGATTTCTTGGCAGAGCATGCACATGGACCTTTAGGTGTGGCCACTGCATACCATAAGGGATTGACATGGATGGCCAGATATGCACAACTGGATGACTTGTTTCAGGCCCTGCAGCAATCCGTGTGCAAGGCCTATCTGCACTCGGCTATCATCAGGGAGAAGCGTGAGTCGGCCCCTCTGCCATTGTCGTTTGTGGTTTTTCTTGAAAAGATGGTACTTGCCAAAACAACATCTGCATGCGATGTTTTACAGTTGGGGTCCTTGCTTTTCTTGATCTGGAGCAGCTTGCGTTGGTCGGATGCATTGTGGGTGGACCCCCAGACGCTTACAATACAACAGCATGCCATGTTTGCTTTGGCATCCCACACCAAGACTACAAACAGGGGTATGCCCATAGCCTGTTTCGTGTTTGGACTTCTGGGACGTCACGGTCAGGTGGCATGGGCTCAGGTGTGGCTCAATGTGGTTCAACAGGCGTTGCATGACACCCAGCAGCGCTTCCCCACATTCAAAGTGGACTTCCTGCTGACAGAAGTGGGCCCAGACATGCTGAAGCCAATTTTCCTTCGCCCAATGCCACGTGACAGAGGTCTGCAGTTGCTGCGTTATTGGCTGTGCAAGTGTCATGAAGCTCACCAGGTACCTGCTCAGCCCTCTGATTTTCACCTTTTGGGAACACACTCCTGTAAAACAACATTGCTTTGCTGGGCCCAACAACTGCAATTGCCCTGGGAGCAACGACAGCTCCAGGGCCACCACAGGAGTTCGATTCATGGCTCTGTATCCTTGTATAGTAGGGATGACACCCTACCAGCGTTGGTACTTCAGAGCACCATTGCTCAACGCATTGCAGAAGGCTTCAGGCCACTTAGGCCGATGCTGCGGGGAGGGTCACCTTCCCTTCCTGATTTTGCGATCACTTTGCCTCCCTGGCAACCTTTACATTTTCAAGTGGAACCTCAACCAGCTGTGACTGACCGGATGCCAGAGCGTGCCAAGGAACCTGATGATCCCCAGGCTCCATCTGATGCAGAGGACTCTGAAGCATCCGAAGAGTCAGCCATGGAAGATGACTTTCCTTCCAACATTGCTGAGAATCTTGCTGAGGCCCCAGAAGAAATGGTTTTCTTGGTGAACCCGATTACAAAAGTTGCCCATCTGGCAATCCAATGTGACAGCTTGGACCGGGCACGGTGCTATGAAGACACCACTTTGCAGGCCTACAGAACTGGATGTGGGGCACGCCCCAATGCAATTTCAGGTGACTTACAATTCACCCATTGCTTGTCGGTTGGAGCCAGATTATGCCTGCGACGGGCATGTGCCAAGATCATGTCACATGTTGCCTGAACGCAGAAAACAGCCGCTGCTGCAGTGAATTTTGCTCAGTTTTTGTTTCCGATTTTCGTGCAGATCCTTTCATTTCAAATCAATTTGTCTTGACATTTCGATGCCTGATCATCACCGCTGTTTGATCATGACATGTCAGACCATGCTGATTTCATTTTCACATGTTTTTATTTTGTCAACCTTGGGATTCTGATGCTTGGCTTTAGGTTTGGAGGACCGCCACAGATGACCGCGTCATGCTTTACAGGTTTCTTTCCATGCCAGCTTCAGACATTTGGTCAGGTCTCCAAGTTTTTTCACAGACATTTCGAAGTTTATTTCATGCCCAGCCTGTGTGTCGCCATGCCCGCTGGCTCTGTGGTGACATTCAATAGCCGCTCTACGGAAATGATCGCTCAGGCGGTTACCTTTTTGCTGGCTTGGTTGGCACCCCAAGGGGAAAAGGCGCTGCAGCGCTGTGAAAGCGCCAAGGAGGCCTTGAACAGAGCATGCCAGCTCCTTTCGGTTCATGGATCCTGGTCCTGGATGCCGAAGATGGCCTGTGCACTGGCCCGGACAGTTGTTGGGCTCCAATCGGAAGTTGCTCGACTTGAAGGTATCACTTACCGCTCCTGGGATTATCACCGGCCGTCGAAATCAGTCCTCGACAGCATCGCTGACCTCTCCTACGACACAGCTGTGTTGTGGCGATCTGAATTGTATGCAGCAGCTCTGTTTCTTGACGACTTTGCTGCAGAACTGGAGTCCAAGGGACAGCATGCAGTTTGGGGCACCATCCGCCATGCAGCCGATGGCACTCGTGACCTCTACGACTTAGTGGGAGTGCACATTGCCAGGGTGTCACCATTGCCGGGACCGTAGCCAATTTTATTTCAGTTGATATCCAGACTCCACCTTGATGTGGCATCTGTGGAATTTTTTAGTGTCTTGATGCGATCTCTCAGCTGGCTACCACGGAAAATAAGGGTGCCCGCTGGCTGTACCCGTCATTTGGTGACCAACCATATGACAGCATGGTTGAACATCACCGCTGTGAATCATCCAAGCATTGCCGTGATGCCGCATCGTTGATTGCATCTCTCATTAGGCTGATTTGTTGACCGTGTTCAGCAGATTGTCAGTCATCCAACATGCATCTTGGGGCTCACAGCACAGCTCGCACATTTTGTGTGTTATGTCGGCCGTTTTTACTTTTATGGTTTCCCATGCTTCATGTTTTCTCACCACCTATTGGGTTTTATTTGACTGGCATTTCATTGCATCTTGTGGGTTTTCGCTTTTAGGCCGGTTTCTAGCGATGGCGCAACTGGCATTGGACGACCCTCTGGCTTTGAAGAAGCTCCTGGGGGACTGTGCTGTCCCTGCCCCAGTTGTGGCGCATCTTGATCAGTTAGGTTACAGATCAGTGGCACTTCTTGGTTTTGCGGTCCCTAGTGATGGTCAAGTGGATGAATTGATTGAAAAACTCATGCCCCGTGATTTGGGGGAGAACGTCGATTTGCTGTCACCTGGTGCATCTAGCCTGCGCCGTGTTATCCGTCAATGCTTTGAAGCTTGCCAGTCAAAAGGTGGTAGTCTGCCCAGCGAACCTGTCCTGGCCAACTCAACCAGGCCTAAGCTTTCCCTGGCAGAATGCAAGGAACTGAAGATCAAATTTGCTGAGCACTTTCCGGGAGAACTGCTGACGCCTGAGTCAACGCCTAGTTACATGTTTTTGGCAAACCTCAAAGATCAGATTGATTCCGGCACCTGGACATGGACCTCCTGGCGCCATAGGATTTCAGAACATGCAGAAATGGTTTTTCAAGAGAATCGGAAACCGCGTTCTGATCATCAGCTTCTTCAACGAATGCTCAATCAACAAGATCTTATGGATTTTCCTGAAGCAAATGTTCCTTCAGGTGGCCCTGTGGAGCCAGTGCTGCTGCCTTTTCAGACACTCCTCGCAAATGCACTTGCGATGTTGCAGTTGGTCCATTTGATCGTTGCCAAGAAGTTTCATCATAAGTTCAATGAACTTGCACTGGCTGTTCCGGTGGATTCATCCTTGCGCCCTCCGAATTTGCAGGAGGTCTTGGCAGCTGATAAATCTGTTTGGCTTGCAGTTACATCAGCTATGCGGGATAACAGCTGGTCATTAAGTGACACCATGTCAGAGATTGCGTACTGCCGACAGGATATGCAGACTGCATTACAGCCACGTCCTCGTGCCCATCAACCTCTAGTCACTCCCAAAAAGATTGACCCGAAGCCGCCTCCCAAGAAGACAGGGACGCCTCCACCGGTCAAAAAGGATGATCGCTTAAAGGACTGGAATGATAACTGGGTACGAAAACATAATGGCAAAGGCATTTGCATGCGATGGAACGTTTCCAAGTGTGGCAGTGGTGATGCATGCAGGTTTCTCCACATTTGCCCGATCCCCAAGGCTGATGGATCCCCGTGTGCGCAAAAGCATCCGGCAAAATCGCATAAAGGTGCTCCTCACTGACCAAAGGAAGTTGATATCCCTGCACCGGTAGCATTGGAGCCGCCTCCAGGCGATTTTTCATTGCGTGAGAGCCCTAGGGTTTCAGCCTCCAATGACGTTGTTGTGGATCAGATGCCAAAACCTTTTGCATATTTTTTGGACATTTTTTCCGGTGCCTCATCACCAGTCTCAGTGGCGGTGAGGGCATTGCATGCCGATTCAGTTGAACCTGTGGACTTGATTTTTGGCCAACATTGTGACTTGCTTGACGATTTTGTTTTCCAGAATGTTTCAAACCTGGCTGCTTCTGGTCTTGTCGGTGCAGCACTAGCTGCTCCATATTGTTCAAAGCACTCCATGGCTACCCTTCGACAAAATGGACCTAAGCCGGTCCGCACTCCAGCTGCACTGGACGGTCTGCCAAACAACTCCGCATTGCAGGATTTGGAGGTACAAGAATCCGCAGCTGTGCACGACCGAGCGCGTCATATCTTGACATTGGTAGCATCAAAGGGGGGCATTGTTGTGATCGAGAACCCATTGACCAGTATGACCTGGCTTGATTCTTTGATGAGTGCATGGGTTAGGGCCATTGCCCCTTATCTTGCAGCGGCTGCAGCATGCCAATTTGGAGCAGATTGGCAAAAATCATGGCTGTTTTGTTCTAATCGTCCTGACATCTTGGCGATTGGATTGGGCTGTAACCATCCTCCTCACACTCATTTGAATTTTGCTGGCTTGCGACTACCTGACGGCACTTTTTATAGTAGGCTGACAGCCTGTTATCCTCAAAAGTTGGCCGAGGCCTTGGCGAACGTGTTTGCACCTTTTTTGTCAAAGCGGGCTACATGTTAAACCTGGATCAATGGAAATCCTGTTTGCCTTCAGAGTTTCCAGCACAACTTCAAAACCAAAGAGTTGAAGATGGTGGTGGCCTGATCAGCACAGCTATTTGGCATACTCCCCAAGCCCCGGATTTTTTGGGGGGACTGCGGAAGCGTTGGACTGCCAGACTCCTCAAAACTGGATTGCACAAACATATGATTGCACAATTTGCGACTGGCTCCAAAGAGGCGCCCTTATCTGAAGCCCAGCTGCAAGGTTTTCTTGACGATGTGCGTGATTTTTTGCATTTGCCAGAGTCTGCATGGAAGGATTGTTTACACATTTCCCCAGGCCAACCGGTCCGTTTGGAGCTTTGGAAGTTGCTGTTGCGCGAGATGAATGATCCAGACGTCAATTTCTTGGATGAATTGAACACAGGGGTTCGCTTGGGCGTCCATAATGGCATCATGGCCTCCCCATTGTGGCCTGTGCAACCCTCCACTGTTTCAGATGACCAAGATCTTGTCCAGTGCGAATCCTCTTGGAAGAGTGCCCTGGACCAGCCAGATGTGGTATGGCAGCTTCTTCAAGAAGAGATTGATGCTGGTTTTATTGAAAAGGTGCCTGGTGGCCTGGCCCAATTGCAAACTGATCATGCCCATACTGCCGCCGTTGGAAAATTGGGTTTGGTATGTGCCGAGAACAGGGCCCCTCGCCTTGTTGTTGACTCGACAGTTTCAGGGGTCACCCAAAACACTTCCATCCCCAACAGAATGCTGCTGCCAAAAATTTCCGATGTCCTGCAGGCCGCTCCCTTGACCAGCTCTGGACTTGATTTAACTGCTTTCACATTGGATGTCTCAAAAGCACATCGACGTATTGAAATCGCACCAGCAGATCAGGGATTACTTTGTTTCTGGTACCAAGATGTGTTGTTCAAAAGCCTGACACTCAATTTTGGTGCGAGAGCGAGTGGCTATTTTTGGTCCCGGGTCGCTGGATTGATGGTGCGTACATTTCACCATATCCTACATGTACGACATGCACTTTTCCAATATGTTGATGACTTACTGGTGCTGCTTGAAGCGGCTACTTCACCGATTTGGATTGGTATCCTTACCATCACTTGTCAGGTCCTTGGCATACCCATGTCCTGGCACAAAACTGCCTGGGGGCCATCCGTTACCTGGATAGGTTGGAACATCAACGTTCACAGGTGGGTGGTCTCTATTACCTGTGACAAGCGTGAGAAGATCCTTCACCAAATTGATTCATTGCTGAAGGTCTCCCGCTGCGACTTGAAAATTTTGGAATCTCTTACAGGCAGATTACTCTGGGTTTCCTCTTTATGGGAGTCATTGAGGCCACTCCTTGGACCACTGTATCAAGCCATGATGACGGTTCCAATTACTTTGGTTTCAATTGCACCTCACCAGTGGCCTGATCTTTTGGATGCATTGCAAGATGATTTAACTCTTTCCAAAAATTTAGCACACCCATCCTTGCGAAAATCGGTGCGAGTGGTGCGTGCGGCCAACTTTAATTTACGAGATCGCGCTCATGCCCAATCCTTGCATTTCAAATCTCGCCGCATTTGGTTAGGTATTCAGTTTCCTGGTTCCAGCAAACGCAAGGTTTTGCCTGACACTCATGAAGCTCTTCAGGCATGGAAGGATGTCCTTGTTGGTACCCCTTTCCTGCACAACATGATTCCTCCTATGCAGATGCCTATCCAAGCATCCGCTGATGCGTGTGCAACTGAAAAGAATGCTGGTTTGGGCGGAATTTTGCGAATCAATGGACAAGTCGCTGCTTGGTTTGCCTTCTATAGATTATGCTGAAGCACAAGAAGTTTTTCCTTGGTTGTCAGATTCGATGCAGAAGCACATCAATGCGTGGGAACTCTTGGGCCAATTTTCCTTAGCGTATTGCTTGCATCATTCTATCACAGGGAGACGAACTCCAATTGCTGTCACATTTGCATGTGATAATACTTCAGCGGAAGCAGCACACCTGAAGGCATTATCCACTTCGGCAGGTATGTGCCAAATTCTTGCTGCATTCTTCCGTTTCCAACGTATCCATAACCTTGAGATTGCCATCCACCACATCCCAGGAGTATGGAATGACGAAGCTGATGCGCTGAGTCGCGGTCGAGACCTGCCTTGCTGTCCAGCAGCACTAAGGATTGAAATTCCTTGGAAATGGTTGTGTGCTTCGATTCCGACGTATGCACCGAGTCAAGCCAAGATTCCACACACTTTGCTGTCACGCTGAGTCCAAAATAGAGTGGCGTTCTCACATGTTTGAACATCGAGATTCAGTTGGGGTTTTTGATCCTTCGGTCGATGTTTTCGAGTTTATTTGGCTGTCCAAAAACCCCTCCTTCGCTGTTTGTGATTTCCCGTTGGTTTTCACAAAGTGTTTAATCTCGTTGTTTTGCACCGCTGTGTACACAACATGTATGTTAGTCCGACGACTAATGTTCGCCACGCGTACAAAAGAAAGCATGCGGCTGTTGGCTTTCTCTTTTGGATACGTTATGCGTGTTTCTAATTTGAAATACATATGTCTTATATTCTTTTGGGTTTCTGGATTTTATCTCTTCGCATCACCCACAACTTGAGCAACGGAAGACTAGCTAGTGAACTGTACACGAGCTTGATCGGTTTTGTTCACTAGCTAGAAACCGGCCTCTGTTTTTGCAAAACACTTTTTTCGTCAAACCTGAAACCTGTTTGTTGTTTCTGGTTTTCCTGTTTTGCAAGGGTGATCCGGTTTATGGCTGCCATTTTGGGTCAAGTTGGGGTGGTGTGTAGACCGCTGTTCTACTTCGTTTTCCTTTTCCCACCTCCATCCCCTTTTCAGCCTCCTTCTCTTCTGGCTTACTCCTGGTGTTTCCCAGTTGTTCCTGTGTTACCCCGCTGGGTTTCCCGTTTTTTCTCTTCCTTTGTGGGGTTCCCGTTGGTTCCCCTTTGTGGTGTTTTTGACGCATGGCTGTCCAAAAACCCCTCCTTCGCTGTTTGTGATTTCCCGTTGGTTTTCACAAAGTGTTTAATCTCGTTGTTTTGCACCGCTGTGTACACAACATGTATGTTAGTCCGACGACTAATGTTCGCCACGCGTACAAAAGAAAGCATGCGGCTGTTGGCTTTCTCTTTTGGATACGTTATGCGTGTTTCTAATTTGAAATACATATGTCTTATATTCTTTTGGGTTTCTGGATTTTATCTCTTCGCATCACCCACAACTTGAGCAACGGAAGACTAGCTAGTGAACGGGACTGTCCAGAAGAGTGCTGCAAGCTCTTAGAACGCGCCTAGAACGCACGCTGAAAATGGCCGAGGAAGGACGAGCCCGTTCCAGGTCCCGAGGACGTGAGGCAGCTGAATCTGAGACCCCAGATATGCCAGAGGGGGCCCCAGGTGTGCCTGAGGAAGCCCTGGGCATGACAGAGGGAAACACAGGTATGACTGAGGGAGCTCCAGATATGTCAGAGGGAGCCCCGGGTGTACCAGAGAGAGTTCCGGATGAGATGACTGCCGTGCCACCACCAGCATCTAGTGGTATGGAGATCTTGGAACTCGCTCAGAAGCTCTCGGAGTGTACCACGAAGATCGGCAAAGTGATTGAGGATCTGGGTCTTACCTTTGATGAATTCAACAATGGAAGATTGGAGTTGCAAAAGGGATTCCAAGAGCTCAGTACACAGATCAAAGGTACCAACCATTGTATCACCACGATGACAGCAGGAGTGGCATTTCAAGCTGGAGAAGTCACCAAGCTTCTCAAAGCCTTTGATCGGTGGGCTAACACTGGTCGTTGGGCTCTAGCTGGCACTCAGTCGGTGGAGACCAACATCCAAGGAGTCCAAGGAGAGGTTGAAAAGCAAGCAAAGAAGCTGGAAGCCAGTCTGAATAGTGGCTTCGAAAGCCTTGGTGGACATATCCAAGAATTGGTGAAGCTGTTGAGGGAGCAACCTCAGGGTATGGCAATCCCAGGTGCAATTCCAGTGTCAGAGGGTGCGACAGAAACTGAGACGCCCCTTACGCCGGGAGCAATTGGTGCACCAGCAGTTGGCGCTCCAGTGATGGGGGCTCCTGGAAGCACTGGACGTGCTGGATCTACCAGTTCAGGAGGAGTGCCATTGCCAGGTACGGGATCCATCAGTTCCGGAGGGTTGCCATTGCCTGGATCGGCTCCTGGTGCCCATGTCACAACGACTGTGCCACCTCCGGCGTTGCCAGTGTCGCTCTTTATGGCGTTCTGTCCGGAACAGCCGAATGGGCCGAGACCAAGTACTCCCCTTCCGATCCCAACACCGTGCCAGCGTGCGGGCATCGTTACCAGAGATGCGGGGACGGGGGTACAGAGGACATTGTCACCGACGGCATATCGTCCTGAACAACTCACTGGAATCACCAGTGCCTGGGCTCCCCAGGGATTGGGGATGATTCGAGATGGGAATTCTCAATTCAGGAGGATTTACTGAGAATGGAAGTTCGGGACATTGGCTACTGAGAGCTGAGAGAGGCCCGCCTGCTTCCTTTGGGTGAAACCCAGGAGTGCATATTCCTTTTGATTTCCTTGCAACCTGTATGGTAGAGAGAATAGTTGGTAACTGGTATTTCAGCCGTTGGCCAGCTCGAGGTTCACTCTATACAGCACGTATTCGTTGCCGTCACTTCAGATATCTGTGCTCAGCAGAAAAGGAGAGATGGAAAGCAGATCTTGAAAGGGGGCAAGGAATTTCATTGGGTTGTATCCTGGAAGGATCAACTTTTGGGTGATATATAAGTGGATGTACAGGACATGGATGGGACACAAGTGGCACATGAACATGTTTGTGGATTCGTTGCGAGTTTGTGTGTTGTGAGTGTTGTTTTTATTTTGTCGTTGATGGTGGTTTGTATTTGTCTGCCGCCGTTTTCCAGATGATGACATGGCCAGATCCAATTCTCGAATAAGCGAAGAATCACAGAGGATCCAGGCTAAATGTCTGATGGAAACACATGTAAAGGTGTTTTTTGGTTTTGTTTTACTCATGGATGTCAGTGGATTGGATATCCCTGATTTGAGGTTCATGTAAGTGTTGTTGGAATTGTACTCTTGACGTTTCTAGGATTCTAGGAGATGTTGAAGTCAGTGGAATGGATTTCCCTGACGTAGCCAATATGTTTGTAACTAAATTGGTTGTAAGTTGCTTGATTCTTTTTGCTTGTTTGTAACAGATCAGCTTTTATGCTGA
The DNA here is from genome assembly GCA_947184155.2 of Cladocopium goreaui. NCBI lineage: Eukaryota > Dinophyceae > Suessiales > Symbiodiniaceae > Cladocopium > Cladocopium goreaui. The sequence goes on along the minus strand of CAMXCT020004049.1, from coordinate 24,707 downwards.
CCAGAATTCATTTTGGTGATGTTTTTGTGGATTGGTGGATTTTACCTCAAAAGGGGGCAAGGTCTGTTTTATTTTTTGGAAATATGTCCTGAGCTTAGCGCGCCTCGCACTTAGCTTGTCTGAAGCTGGGTCTGCGTGGTGCCGCAAGGCCATGAGCTTAATTTTAGTTCCACGAAAGTGGATTTTTATCTGGGTATTCTGGACTGATGACAGTTTCGCTTGTCTGACACGCCTAGCTTCCAATGGAAGACGTGGATTAGCTGAAACAGTCGGCCTTTGTTTTTGTGTTGACTCCGACAGTGCTTCGTTTGTCTCCGTCTTGGATCTCGTGTGTGTGTTGTTGGTGTTTGTTTTGTTTCCGTCTGTTCTAGGGAACCACAAACAGCACTGTAGTTGATCGTGAATTGACGCCATGGTCTATTCGATCAGTTGATGATCTGGTATTGGAAGAAAGAAATCGTTCCGAAAGGCGACCGGATGTCGTGGAGTTTCCAGAGGTTTGGATTGAATGACTTCGAGAAAAAAAGGTAGAACTCGTGGAGTTAAGAACCCACTATGAGAAGGAGGTCCAATAATCCAGCGGACGCTTTGACATCGTGGGACGGCTGATGGATTCTGAGCTGGTGATGTTGACTGGTTGAGGATAGATGGGAGCTGTGCCCATGGAGACGTCTATGGAGTATTGCTGACATCAGCGCTGACGATGGTTGTGGATATGGATAGGCTGTTTATTTACGATGAGCGAAGTGTTGGAGGAACAACCGTCTATTTCTTTGAGGATCAGGTGATTTCTCAGAGACAGTTATATGTTTTTGGAAACTTCGAATGTTTCAGAGGAGTTTAGGCTTCATTTTTTCCGTTGAGGTGCTTGGAGCATCGAAGTCTCGTGGCGAATACGACGTATTCTACGAGTTTGACCTTGAAGGTATGGCGAAGTTCATACTGGATATGCATCTGAGTATGTATAGAGAGAAATGAATGTCATGTCGAAAGGGGGTGTGGAAGTTTGTACCCTTGTGGAGTGCAACTTGGCATTGGTGCGACCTGACTTTCATTGAGCCTTCAGTAGTGAAACTGGACTATGGGAAGGTGTCTACAACGGGCTTAAGTAGTTTCGGTATTCCTCTGCGGTACACGGAGCTGCAAGAGATGATTTGAGATATCGACCTGTGAGTCTGAGTGAATCTACACGGGGCTCAAGCTACTCTGAATACAGTTTGAAGCTTTATTTAGCTTTATGACAATGGGCGAATGCTTTCAGAAGCATTCGCTAGACAGTTGAGTCGGGATGATGTGGTTTCATCGATCTCGGAGATTTCTTGACTCCTTGCGGGAGTGTGAATCTGACGGAGATGGTTTTGGAACCTCCGTTTCGATTCTTGACGTTGCTTCAAACATCTGAGATGTTTGTGAAGCCCTTTGACTACCTCTTGCGAGGAAGTCTGATACTTCGGCATTGTGAGGGCAATGCCTATCTCAGCTGCTCCGCATAGTATTCGACATCTAGGTATGTGATCTGGAAGTCTGATACTCCGGCATTGAGAGGACAATGCATACGTATAGTAGTCAACCTCTGGGTATTTGATCTGGAAGTCTGCTTTGTGACCTTTGTCTTTGTGACTTATTGCTGACGTTTGGTTATTGTGGTGAGCGAACTACTTTAGTGCTATGACTGCTGATGACTGGATATTAGCTGAGAAGTCGAGCAGAACATTCTGTTCTCCACGGTAGTTTGGAGCTATGAGAAGATATCTCTGTGTGAACTGTTTTGGAGATGGAACAGGAGGTTCCATGTTGTTCTGTATTGCAAGAGGATTTTGTAAAGGAATTTGAATGGATCATTTCGTTCTTGAATAGCCGTGTGACTAGTCTAGACGTTTTGGTAGAGACTAGTAACACCGGCTAGCTGGTTGTTTGCGTTTGGACGAGAACCAGTTTGACTTGAGAACTTTTGGAAATGTTTCTGACTTTTTGTGACTAGGTGATTTGTATATCATAGCAGTTTGGAATTGTTTCAGCAACCTTTGAGGAAAGGTTGTGGATTGGAAACCTGGAATCGAGTTTCCCAGTTGAGACATCGGCTCAAGGGAGTGGTGTCAAATGTTCCGAAGCGAACTGAACTGCAGTGTCACCTAGGGCACTTGAAACAGTAGCCACACTGGAACTTCTTTCCTTTGTTTGTGGGTTGTGGCCGTGTGCCTGCCCTGGTTTCTGTTGACCTGTTCCGTTGTGTGTGGCGTCTGGAGAGAAAAGAAGGAGTCTGACGTGCACTTAGGAGTCAGGGTGGAACAAGTTCCTTTTTTATTTTGACATTGCAGAGAAGTAAGTAACTGCGGAGCCGCAACCACAGTAGGTGTTTGCGTCTGGCGTAGTGAAATAATGAAAGCGTTGATTTGGGCACACGAGAGGTGTACTTGGGTTTACGTTTTTCACAATCAAAATCGCAATTTTACCTAGGTTTTGGACGTCCAACGTCCATTTCGTGCGAAAGGGTTGCGTTTCGTGGCGCTCCGGCGGCACCGCCCCCGCCTTAAGAGAGAATATGGAACGAGAGGAGATCTGCAGATGTGAAGGTGTGAAGAACCGCAATTATTATATGCCAGCTAATTTAGCAGATGCAATGATTCGGCTATTTGACGGCTCATCCAATGAAGGTCTAACTACCGTCAGCCAAATCCTCCGTCGAGGCCAGCACACGTTGGGTCAGCTATGGACAAGCCAACTCTCGTCACAGTCTACCGAAGACCTGAAGGCGGCCAATGCTGTCCTTCCAAGCCTGAGATTTGAAGCAGCCCAGCCGCATGAACAACAACAACTCCCCACAATAGTGGACAACGAACTACTGGCAGGCACAACAGTCAACTTTCCACGGTCTCTGGTACACCTTGCCTGGATCTTGCAACATGCAGCGATGTGGGAACTCGGAAGTTTCGCCTCCAGAGGACTTCCAGACAGGCCACCAGGGTTCCAGTTCGTGCTTTGGGACACCAATGCTAGAATCAATGGACTAGTAGCTACAGACCTAGAGACGCTTGTAACAGAAGTGCTTGCTCCCTTCCTCACAAATGCTGGGTTCGCCAATGGGCTCTTCGTAATGACCACTGCAACAGATCACAAGAATAATCTCAACCGTTCAGTGCTAAAGAAAGATTATGCCCGCACTCTCCGTGTTGAAACAATAGCCAACGCAGCAGGAGGAACAGCACAAGAGCAATCGTAGCCCAGCCGAGTATTGGATTCCTGAACGCCAAGTACTACTCCAACGGCTCCCCTACGGAAGATACGGAAGACTGCGGACTCACCCGCTCAAAATCCTTGACCCTGTTAGTCTCCCCGTTGGACATGATGGGGCTTATGGGCATGGCTCAGGTGGTCGCGACCATAGCATATGGCATCTGAGGCCTTCGAAGAGGGGAGACGACATGGGAATGGCCTGACTTCAATGCCGACCCAGAACAGGAAAACCTTGCACAGATGAGTAGATGGTCGCTAAACTCAACACCCGCATGGGAATTCCCTCCCCTCGCAATCGCAAACCAATACCAGGACCAGCAAACAAATGAGGTGAAGCGAGCGAGATATCGTCTCACATTGGTTCGAGGGTCAGATCTTGTGTGGCTGAACAGAGATCGTCTCCAAGAAGACCGGGCTAGCTGCTCAACATAAATGGATTCCTGTTCAGAATCTCCCGTTCCCGGAAGTCGTCCTGTACGCCTACGCAGCTGACCGCACGCCCTTTCCCATATATATGCCTGCCCTCAGGATTGTACAAGGCGCGTACTGGGCAGATTGTGGCGCAGACCGGCCCTGATCAGGAAATCCTGTCTCTACCAGGCATGTACTTCTTTGATGGATGGCGGGTACATCCAACGCTGCCAATCCCCGGCCACCTACCACGCACCAAAGAAGCGCCAGTCCAGGATATCGCTCCGACCGCACCTGCAGCTGGTACGGAACCAACCCGGTCGCCAGAAGAAGAAGCGAGAGACATCCTTGCGACAGCCGCCAAGATTCAGGCGGAAGATGGGCCGAATACAAGGAGGGCAGCGGTCCGCGCATGCAAGTACTTAAGAGCTATGGTCAACCAATATGAGTCCACCATACAAGAAGTGAAAAAAGGGGGCCCGCATCCACACACAAATGAGCAAAGGCACAGCAGGGACAACCGCAGATTATCGACCACAAGGAGGGGCGCTCCCAGTAATATCTCCAGAACTAACTTCAGAGTTACTGCATTGCCTATCCACGCTACCCGACCCATGGCCCCTGGCTAAGATCACAATAGATATGGAGAAACCAAGCCAGTGGGTTTCCAAATTGTGCCGACTCTACTTTGCCAACGAATATGCCAGGCGGACAGTAGGATTACCCTCGGCTACACATATCGAGACAGCGCTCCAGGCGGTCCAGAAAATCCTCCCAAAGCTTGAAGCAAGGATGATTGAATTTTTGGCGGAATGGTTAGTCACCTTCCTGATACCAGCAACGCACGTATTGGAAGTGAGGGCACCTCATCTTTCCTTTATGTTGCTCAAAGAATACTGGTTTAGAGAACTATATCTCGGCTTGAAGTCACAGCATCTTTTGACCGATCCGAATCATACACGCGAGTCATAGATGGCCAAGTTAGATGCATCACTCCAGAAATCAAGCCGCAGAACCTACAGGTCATCTGGAACGTTCAGTTTATCACTGTTTTTGTGCCCGTATGGATGGTCCCCCCGGTTTACCACAGCTTACGCAGGGAAAGCATCAAGAACGCGAGCTCCGCCAGTCCAATAGGTGTCCAGTCTGTCCGCCCACCTGGTTTGAAGACATCGCGGTGCCCAAAGGGCCTGCACCTCAAACAGACCAAGGGCAGCCCCAACCGCTGCACGGCCTTAAACTAGTTATTAAAGAAGAGGTGCTGCCGATGAAGGACCAACCGGAATTCCCAGCACTAGCATTACTGGCCTCACGTGGCTTGCTCGCACCAGATACCTGGAAATGCAAACGAGCACAGGTTAGCCTCAAGGCAACAATTGATGTCCCAATGCTAGGCACAATCATCGAACAAAATGGTGATGGGCTTTTGGAAGACTCCCACATGCCAGTGGGATGGCCACTACACATCGATGGTGCCGTTAGGCAATGTTGTATTCATCGATCTGCAACCCTACAAGAACTTGATGACATGTTAAAAGAATATGACATGAAAAGGGATTCAGTCGAGATAAACCATGCCGCACCTCAATGGTCTCACAACGCAGTATGGAACAGAAGGTACATGGAACCGAAGACAGGCTACACACTGCAGCAACTTTGGGCTGACTCCGAGCCGGCCATTGGACAGAAATCTTCCCCTTCTTATGAAGTTAAAGATGGTGACATTTCTCGAGCAGTAGCCGCTATCACAAACCTGCCGTCTTCCACGCTGCCTGACAGTCCCTTCATCCGTGCATTGGGGACACCGGCAGCTCAAAATGCCCCACCACAAACTGGCACCTTGGCGCAAAGAGCCCTAGAGGAATGCGAACGCACCCTGTGCGAAAACAAGGCGGTGGCGATCCTTTCACAGATGCAAGCCGGCCGACCAGCCCTCATCCAGAAAGACGGCGGCGAAATGCTTATTGCCATTGTCCTTGACAGGCCACTTGCGGACGCTAAGGCACTAGTGAACGACCCTGCAGCTTTCACTCGCGAAATGACTAGGATTCTGCTGGAAAAGCAAAACCATCCACTTATTGCGCAAATGATCAAGCCAACAGGAAGTGGTGACCCACCCCCCTCAAACAGCGCAGCTAGTAGCACCGGCAGCCATGAACGCCTCAGAGACAGTCAGCCCGTGCAGTTCCAGTAGTCTCACGCGGTTAACGTGGGGTACCCACGGTTGCCACACATGACAAACAACCACTGTGCACACAGGTGCTGTCACCATGTGGTACCCATGGTTGACTACCGCCTAGTGGATCTGGGACACCCCCTCTACCGTAACCAACTGATGGAGTGGTAAGCTAGCCTTTGTAGGAATGGGAAGGGAGGAAGGGGGAGGGGATAATAGTAACCTTTTTAATGGGCCTCTACTTAATTTTGTCTCTGGTAGCGTAGGACGATGTCAAAGTACATCAAGCCATGGAACCCGTTGCCGTTTGACATTACTTCAAACTAACAAACTGACCGGCCATACATGATTTCCAAATGGACGTCCCTATGCCCTTGCTCCGATGAGTTGACAACACTGCGGTTGATGGATGGATCGCCCAGCTGCTCTACGCCTGCAGAACACCCTGCGTGCAGTTTAGCCTTGTAGTATGGCCCGCCCAACTCCAATGAAAGATGCTGCTGTCAATCGCCTTGCAAAGTCAATTACTCAACTGACCCTGTGTCAGGTCACTACCGGTGAGGTAGATGCTGCCACCAAACTGCTCGACAAGGCATGCCAGAAGCTTCAGCAATGCGGATGGACCTCTCATCCCATTACAGGCGATGTCTTATGTGGAAGCCTTGGGTTGATTTCGTCAATGGTTTTGCATTCCGTGGAGAAAGCCATCACTGTGCGCAGATATTGACCCATGTCATATTCAATTCACGGCATGAAGACTACATTGTTGCCGTGGGGTGCACAACTTGGGTACACAGGGGTGGTCACAGACGGGATGAGACGACTTCAAGGACACCACAAACCTTCCCAATCCAGTGTCAGTTTGTACTCCAGGGGTGATGTCGGAGGACAACTTGAATTTCACAAACGCTTGGTTGACCAGGTGAAACAAGGTTGGCGACCCATTACGCCACAGCACAGGGGCAGCCAAGCTCCATGCAAGGAACCCAATGTGGAAGTAGAATTTTTCAAGAAATCTCCACCTCTATATGTTTGGAAAATAGTGCATTTTTATTCCAACACTTTGCAGATGTTCCTTCAGATGCAGCACCTGAATCCCATGCAGATGCAAATTCCAGTTCAGCATCAAGCATCCGAAGAGTCATCCGACTCATCCAGCAGCGGTAGTTGGTCCGACGTGGATGATCAGGAGACTCAGACACCAGGTGTCTTGGCTTTGGGTCACCATCGTACAACAGTACGCGCGATGGTCAAAACAGAGACCCATCAAAAACAGTGCCAAATTTTTGGATGCGCCATTGAAAACTGGATGTGGTTTGAACTTGACTGGCGACAAAATCTCCATTTTGGAAATGTCGGCTTCGTTGGAGGGCATGGCAGCCCGCAGCCACAGAGGGCGCAACAAACTGATTGTTGAATGAACCAAAGAAAAGGGGCAATGCAGATCAGATTCACCTTCCATCGTTTTCAGCAAAGTTTCAGCAGTTCTAAATGGCAGATACTTTAATGATCGCAATGACATATATGGTTTCGCATGTTTGTTCTATATCTTATGGATATACTGTTTTTCCCGAGAGCGTCTGAGCGAAGGTTCTTGAAATAGTGGGAGTCTGTCAAACATTTTCACATCTTCACATCTTCTCATCTTCACATCTGCTCATCTTCACATCTTCTCATCTTCACGTCTTCTCATCTTCACATCCTCTCATCTTCACATCTTCTCATCTTCACATGTTCACATCTTGACATCTTCTCATCTTCACATTTTCTCATCTTGACATCTTCTCATCTTCACATCCTCACATCTTTACATCTTCACATCTTCACATCCTCACATGCTCTCATCTTCACATTTTCTCATCTTGACATCCTCTCATCTTCACATCTTCACATCTTCACATCCTCACATCTTCACATCTTCTCATCTTCACATCTTCTCATCTTCACATCTTCTCGTCTTCACATCCTCACATCTTCACATCCTCACATCTTCACATCCTCACATCTTCACATCTTCACATCCTATCATCTTCACATCTTCTCATCTTCACATCTTCTCATCTTCACATCCTCACATCTTCACATCCTCACATCTTCACATCTTCACATCTTCACATTCTCTCTTGCCCTCTTGCTCTCTTGCCCTCTTGCTCTCTTGCCTTCTTTTCTATTTCTCTCTTAAGGCACGGGGCAGTGCCAACGAGACGGCACGAAACGCAACCTTTTCGCACGAAACGAGGTTCGATCGCCAAAAACTGAGGTGAAATTGCGATTTTTAGTGTACCGCGACAACCCTTTCGCACCAAATGAGGTAAAATTGCAACTTTGCAGTGTCGGTCGCAACCTTTTAACACGAAATGAGTTTCGATCGGCGTAAACTGCAGTAAAATGGTACTTTTTGTATGACAACAAAGCTTCTGTGTGTAAAAGCTTCTGTGTGTAAAAGCTTCTGTGTGTAAAGCTTCTGTGTACAAGCTTCTGTGTGTAAAAGCTTCTGTGTGTAAAAGCTTCTGTGTGTAAAAGCTTCTGTGTGTAAAAGTTTCTGTGTGTAAAAGCTTCTGTGTGTAAAAGCTTGTGTGTAAAAGCGTCTGTGTGTAAAAGCTTCTGTGTGTAAAAGCTTCTGCGTGTAAAAGCTTCTGTGTGTAAAAGCTTCTGTGTGTAAAAGCCTCTGTGTGGAAAAGCTTCTGTGTGTAAAAGCGTCTGTGTGTAAAAGCGTCTGTGTGTAACAACTTGTATGTGTCAAAGTGTCTGTGTGCAAAAGCTTCTGTGTGTAAAATCTTCTGTGCGTAAAAGTTTTTGTGTGTAAAAGCTTCTATATGTAAAAGCTTCTGTGTGTAAAAGCTTCTGTGTGTGTAAAAGCTGTTGTGTGCAAAAGTGTTTGTGTGTAAAAGCTTCTGTGTGTAAAAGCTTTTGTGTGTACAGGCTTCTGTGTGTAAAAGCTTCTGTGTATAAAAGCTCATGTTCCATTTTCCTAATCCACAGCAGGGTCTTCTTCATCATATGTTTGTCATTACATTGTATTTACATAATTTCTCTTTCACCCTGTGTCATCCCTCAGCTCTTGGCTTTAGTTTTAATATGACAAAACGTGATTCCTTCCTCGCCGGTATCAACTCGCCTCGGGCACCGACGAGCATGCAACGTCGTCAGCTCCATTTCGAAGGGCAATCTAGCAGTGGTGCTACATCCTCAGGTCAAAGACCCCAACCGAGCACCGCCATGGTCAATTTGCCCCTCGGTACGCGTCAACTGCCCCATCAGTTCCTCTACCTGATGCTCCTGCCCACCATATCCATGAAGAAGCCTATCCACTCCAAGCGGAGATCGAACAACAGCATCGAATTCTCCATACTCACATCTTCACAGAGGTCATTTCTCCTCATCAGACAGGCGTCAATCGCCTTATGGTGACAGAAGTGGATTGTTTCGGTGTGAAACGCAACCGTCAGCCGGAGTTCTTCTTCAATGGAATTGTTGGTCACATTCGTGCCGACCGCCACGGCTGGATTAACAGTTGGGAACAATCCACCCAACTAGCAAACTACTGGCGTCGTCACTTCAATATCCCTGAGGTGAACAATGAGAACAATTCATGGCAGCATTACCAGCAGCCGTCTGACAATGCTGATCGACCTGAAGAAAGCCAAGAATCAATACCGGAATCAGAGATGGACGACACTGTCAGATTCACCAGCTGGCCACAGTCCTATGGGACATCCTCAACAATGACAGAGACTCCAATGCTGCGATCCTTGAGAAGCTTGAAAATCCAGGAGAGGAATTGACAGAAATGGCTTTGCATGATCGAGTTGCCCCAAAGGCGATCGAGATTCAGGAGGAGACAGAAGTTCAAATTGTTGAACCTTCCATGGATGGAGGAATTTTCGATGATGACGGTGAAGTTACCGTGGCACATGCTCCAGAGCCAATTCTGCAATCCCAAGCTTCAGCTTCAGCTTCAGCCACTGCTTTTCCTATGGATGTTCCACAAACTCCAGATGTTGGTGTTGAAGCCCCTGTGACACCACGCCATTCTCCCACAACACGTACTCATGCAGTTGAAAGTGATGATGATCATGAAGCCAAGCGTGCAAGGGTTGAAGCAGCCAAGAGACAACGCTTGGACAGAATCAGTTCTGAATACAGCTCAATGATTCGAACAGTCAAAATTTCCAATGAGACATACCACACCATGGATGACTACGACAGTGAACTACGTCTTGATGACCATGAAGTTGAAGATGGTTGGAAAGAAGATGATACAGGAGAAGTTTCTTTGGGTGAAATTCCAAAAGAACTATGGTCAGACTGCCCCGTTGACAGGCAACCAGAAGAGCCTGAACCATGGGTTGATAGGTTGGCTGACATGGTAGAACTTGGTAGGTTATGTGGAATGAACGTGCTTGAGGAGGTAACTGCAGAACAGCTCACTCAGGAGGAGCACCTTACAACAAAGTTCGTCTATGACTGGCGGGTCAAAGACTTCTTTTTCCAAGATGGGACTTCATGCAAGAAATGGTTGCGGTGATCACGCCTTGTTGCACGAGAGTTTTCATTCTTGGAGCGACGCAGTGACACCTACTCACCCGCTACAAGCACACATATCCTGAACATACTGCCTATGATCTACTTGCAAAAGTTGGGTGATGCAACTTCAACTGAACAGCAAACTGGAAAGCACCCTGTGGTTTTGGGGACGGTGGACATCAAGGACGCATTTCTCATGGTTGATCAAGAGAAACCAATGGCTGTCAGCTTACACAACAAGCTGTACCGAGTGAAGAAGAACGTACCAGGTCAACGCCTAGGAGCAAAGATGTGGTACTGGAGTTTTAGGGATTTTCTCAACAAGCACTTGGACATGCATTGGTGTATTGAGCAACCATGCATGGCAAAGAACAGTCATTGCTGCGTGATGGTTCATGTTGACGATGTCATGTTTTGTGGTGATGGTTGGTATTGGGAAAATGTTTTTCTGAAGAAGCTCAAGGAGCACTACAACATAAGCCATTCACAGTTGCAGGGCATTGGAAGCGAGATCAGTTTCCTGAAACGCAGAATCAAAACGTTGGAAGATGGACTGGCTCTCATTCCAGGTACAAAAGCCTCAAAGGTGATTGAGTTATTTGAGGAGAACTTTGGAAAAGCCAGACCCCAAACAATTGCCTGTGACGCCTCGATCCAAACAGAGGATGTCAGCGAGGAAGTTGGTCAAAGAGATGCCCATGCTTTTCGAGCTGTGATAGGTACCCTCCTTTACCTTGCAAGAGATCGCCCAGACCTACTTTTTGTTGTCAAGGAGCTCAGCAGTGCAATGAGCCGTCCAACTTTGACAGCAATCTCTAGGCTTCGAAAAGTGATTGGTTATTTGAAAACAACAAGTGACTTTTGCATGGTTTTGGAAAAGCCAATTGGAGGTCAAGGAAAATGGAAGAGCTCTGAGCGATTTTGGATGATTGAAACATTCAGTGATTCAGACTGGAGTGGAAACAAACAACACAGAAGATCGACAAGCTGTGGGGTTCATACATTGAATGGTGGATTTCTTTTTGCAAGCAGCAGAACTCAACGTGTTGTGAGCCTGAGCTCATGTGAGAGTGAGTTGCACTCCATGGTTTCTGCACTTTGCGATGGAATCTACTTGCGTCGTTGCATTGAATTTCTCACTGGCTGTCAGGTTGAACACCACCTATTGGTGGACTCCTCTTCTGCAAGACAAGTTGCCATGCGTCAAGGACCAGGTCGGTTGAAACATGTGTCAGGGAAACTTTTGTGGATTCAGCAAGTTGTGCATGAAGGTAAAGTACAACTGACACAGGTACCAACTTTGTGGAATGTTGCCGATGCTGGGACCAAGCCTTTAGCAAGCAAACGCGTTCAGATGTTACTGCATTGCATTGGAATGGCACGTGCAGAAGGTGGTCAAACCATTGGCCAGGAGGAGTATGAGATGCAATTTTCAAAGTATTCCAGCAGAAAGCAAATCAATGCACTGGCCAAGAACATTGCAAGAGTGATTGTTTTCATGGGCCTTGAGCCTTTGCAAGGAGCAACAGCGATGCCCCTAGGTGAGAGCGACATCTATGAAGCCAACCAATGCAAGATCGAGCCCAATCATGTTCAAAGTGAAGGTTATTCATGGATGTTCATCATGATGTGCAGCGTTTTGGTTTTGGCAGTGTTAGCTTTCTGGGGATGGATTTACAAAAGAGCCAATGACGCCTACACAAGCTTCGATCATGTGTACACGCAATACGCCATCATGTCTTCAGCTGTGACAATTTTGGAAAAGAAAGTTGCGCAGATGGAAACAGATATGAGACGTTTGCGTGAAGGACACACAGAACTCTCTGGCGAGATTGAAATGGTGTCAGACTCTGCTGAGAATACCCAATGGGGGTTGATCAATATGGGAGGTTACACCAATTTCCATGGCCTCACACCATTCCAACGTCAGCAGATGTACACGTTGGAACGCGCAAATTTGATAGCTGCAAGAACAATGGGAATGCAACGTTACTTGAACGTTGTGAGGACCAGAACCAAGGAATTGTCCATGGAGGTGACGATACAGATATGGATGGAGATGTGCGTGAAGCTGGAGAAGAAGAACAACGTGAAAATGATCCAGCTGTCAATCCAGAAGATACACCAGAAATCACACAGGTCACCATGACATTCCGAAATGAGCTGAACGATTGCTTACGCAGAGAGCAATGGAGTGATGCAGCTGTTTTCCAAAGAGGTGTGATGCAAGCTTTGGATTTGGTAAACCAATATCAGCCAGTGCCAGCAGAGCTGAAGCAACAGCTGTTCTATGCACTAGCTGCTGATCTTCAGGTTATGTCTGACCGCCATGCAGTGACCGACGCCAATCTGTCAGAGAGGTATAGACAGTATGTGAACCAACTCAGAGAGATGGCCTATAATGCAACATAGGCCTAAGGAATTTTCCATGCCGGGGAATGATGGCAACTCCCCGTAACCAGAATGCCATCTTTGCCAAAGGCAAACTTTTCATGCCGGGGAATAGTGGCAACTCCCCGTTACCATAATGCCACTAGGACCAATGCAATCCCTAATGGGAATTTCCATGGAAGTTTGTGCGCAGCAGCCGTGCCAAAAGTGAGTGGAAATAGAAGTTGGAAACTCCTTGTTTCCAAGGAGGAGTCCGAAACATTTGGCAGAGTACTCATGTCCATGCATGGCCCCTGCGCAAGGATGACACTTCATGGAATTGCACTTGTAGGATTCTCACATTGGTCATGGACAGTTGATGCAAAATGCATTCACTACTGTAGGCCCTGTGGATCAAGCAAAAAGGTCCGTGCTGCACCTTTCGGTTTCGCAAAATCTCAATCCACCCCAAATCATCAGAAAAAAACCACCAAGCACCAAACGTTCTGTTGGCGTACAACCCGCCTGAAGTAATCTTCGTTCCCACTGAATGACCACATATAGTGGTAATGGAAAGGACTCCATGCGATCCCTTGGCACTTTAGAGTTCCTCCAGGATTGAACCAATGAATGAGATGCGGTGTCGAAAGCATTGACTCCAGCGTGAGTACAAAATAATGTTAAAGCCTTGATGGTCATGTTTGGATCCAGGCCGACAATTTTCCAACTCTTGGAGAACCTAACCTAGGCCAGAGCACGCCAGCGTGGCGTCGACGACTCGTTGTCCCCACTGAAAGAAAAGAGTTTGCGGCAGCAGCACTGTTGATCATGACATATCACCGCCGACAATGGTTCACAGAACATCAGTCTGACATATTACAGCTGTGCGGGAAGCCTTTGAAAAGCAAAACGTCGAGTGCCTCCACCAATGCCATTCCTGTAAGATCCTGTTGGCAGATGCTCTCCGCAAACACGCAAATTCTCTGAAGGACAGTTTTCCAGACGGCTTTGTCAGTCATCACCTTTGCAATTCAGCCTTGCGAGATTCAATACCCCTCCTCAAAGAAAACCGCAAATCCCCCAACAAGGGTTTTTTTGCAAGACACATGTGGCAAACAGTCGCGAAAAACATTTTTTAATCACACTTTAGAGAGGAATTTGGTCAGGCACTCTTGAGAACAATTTTCAAAATGTTTCTGAAATTCAGTTTTTGCAAGACCCTTGTGAAATGCACTAACATCATATGTTTGTAGGGGAGTCAGTCATTCCACACGCAACCAAGTGTCATGTTCATGGCGCATCCCAAAAAGTTATTTTCCCCAAAATTTTAACGTACACTTTTTGGACACAAAATCAATTTTTTTGACGTTTTCCGTAAACATTACCCCGTCTTTTATTTTTTGCGCTATTTTCCCTTCCCTCACGCAACCCTGCTCGTTTTTTTTCTTCTGGTTTGAAATATGCAAAGATGCGTTTTTACTCAATCTAACATTGGGGCAGCGCATGTTTGGTTGGTGGACATGTGCTGTGGAATTCGTGTGTCGTATTCGCTCATTTCACATTTCCATCAAACAATTTTTTCCTTCACTTGACACACATGTTCATGTACGTTAAAAAAATGTTTTCACCAATTCGATTGGTCGCCGGTTTGCGTGGTATTCCAGAACAAATGCGGAATTTTCTAAATGGTGCAAATGTCATGATGCCATGTCAATGTGTCCCAGGGTGGACATTTAGACTAAAAACATATTACTTGTGTCCAGTAATTTGTTTGCATTCAAACTTGGTGTTGTTTCTTGAACGAAAGGATGTGTTTTCAAACTGACGTTTGTATTGGTCCCAATGTCGTTCTTCATTTTGCACAGTGTCCCTCGTACATTCAAATTTGTTTTCTGCCTTGCCGCTGCCAAAAAAAATTGCCCTCTATATGAGTTCGCATAAAACCGGATCTATTTTTCATTTCTTCCAAATTTGGTTGAGGTGCAAATCTTCCAAGATGTTCAGGGTTGGCAGCGATTGAATATAAAAAACAATCATATTTGGGCCGGAAACAAGATAGTACGAATGCAGAAAACAATTTTGCAGTTAATGTACAATTCACCTGGCCATTGCGTGGGGAAAACTTGGCAATGGCGGAGGAAACCAACGGAGCGGACTTGGAAGAGGCTACAAAATTTGACGCATTTACATAGATTTGAGTTCCTCTTGCAAATTAACATTGCAAGGCGCTGTGTCAAATAGTTTGAAACTTGTTTTGACTTTTTGTTCCCACCTGTGAGCTGAAGGAGTATCATGAAGGAGATCTGGAAAAAGCTCTAGAGCAGGAGCCGCGTATCAAAATTGGATTGAAATGCATGTTAGACAATGTTGAATTGTTGATTTCAGTTTGGCCTGAACTTCATTTTCGTATAGGAACCCGAGTTGCTGGAAGAAGAGGACTTCGCATGCATGTTGTTTTTCCAGAAGAGAAATTGTGGTGGAATAACGGTGGAATTGTCATTTTCATGTGCAGGAAATCACAGAGGAAGTGGTTGTGGATGAGGTCGAAACGCTTTTAGCGCCTGATTTCGAAGAGGCTTTGGCCGAACTTGGCAATGGAGACCTCGATGCTCTTCAAGACATCGAGGGAGAAGTCCTGGCAGAACTGGCTGCACCCCTTGAGGAAGAGGCAATTCTGAAACTTTCCATAGATATTCACAGTTTGGAAGGTCCATTGCAGCATCCATACCAAACGCGAGTGTTAGCCTGCAGGCTGACAAGGCCGAAGATGATACCGGTGCTGCAGTTGACATCATTGATGAGGCATGGTGTTATATTATATATTTATATTTTGGGAAGGAAACGGTTTCCAGTGCTGTTGCCAGGAAGAGATCGTTGTGGATGATGCACAAGACGACATTGATTTGCTGCCAGAAGAGGCGGTCATGCAGTTTATGCATGCTATGCTACTGTCAATGCGACTTTATTTGTGCCAGTAAAATCCAATAAACTAGACGACGGATGGCCCGAGAGCGTAGAGGAGCAGAGTCTTCTGTTGTTAGTATGGAGAAACGCTTTTTACACACAGGCTCTTTTACACACAGACGCTTTTACACACAGACGCTTTTACACACAGACGCTTTTTACACGCAGGCGCTTTTACACACAGACGCTTTTACACACAGACGCTTTTTACACACAGGCTTTTACACACAGACGCTTTTACACACAGACGCTTTTACACACAGACGCTTTTTACACACAGGCTCTTTTACACACAGACTTTTACACACAGACGCTTTTACACACAGGACTTTTACACACAGAGCTTTTACACACAGACGCTTTTACACAAAGACGCTTTTTACACACAGACGCTTTTTACACACAGACGCTTTGACACACAAACACATTTACACACACAGGCTTTTACACACAAAGACTTTTACACAAACACTTTTACACACAACACTTTTACTTTTACACACAGACGTTTTTACACACAAACGCTTTGACACACAGACGCTTTTACACACAGGCGCTTTTACACACCGAGGCTTTTACACACAAACGCTTTTACACACAGAAGCTTTTACACACAGAAGCTTTTACACACAGACTCCTTTACACACAGACGCTTTTACACACAGACGCTTTTACACACAGACGCTTTTACACACAGACGCTTTTACACCCAACACTTTCACACACAGAGGCTTTTACACACAGAAGCTTTTACACACAGAGGCTTTTATACACAGAAGCTTTTACACACAGAGGCTTTTACACACAGAAGCTTTTACACACAGGCGCTTTTACACACAGAAGCTTTTACACACAGAGCCTTTTACACACACACATTTACACACAGCGGCTTTTACACACAAGCACCTTTACACAAACACTTTTACACACAAACACTTTTACACACAGACGCTTTTACACACAGGCGCTTTGACACACAAACACTTTGACACACACAGACGCTTTTACACACAGACGCTTTTACACACAGAGACGCTTTTACACACAGAAGCTTTTACACACAGACGCTTTTACACACAGACACTTTTACACACAGACGCTTTTACACACAGACGCTTTTACACACAGACGCTTTCTACACACAGACGCTTTCTACACACAGAAGCTTTTACACACAGACGCTTTTACACACAGACACTTTTACACACAGACGCTTTTACACACAGACGCTTTTACACACAGACGCTTTTTACACACAGGCGCTTTTACAAACAGACAAGTCCGGCACAAGTAAAATCGCAATTTTACCTCAGTTTTTGACGATCGACCTTCATTTCGTGCGAAAGGGTTGCTCCGGCACACGAAAAATCGCAATTTTACCTCAGTTTTTGCCGATCGACCCTCACTTCGTGCGAAAAAGTTGCTCCGGGACACGAAAAATCGCAATTTTTCCTCAGTTTTTGCCGATCGACCCTCATTTCGTGCGAAAGGGTTGCTCCGGCACAAGTCAAATCGCAATTTTACCTCAATTTTTGCCGATCGACCCTCACTTCGTGCGAAAGGGTTGCTCCGGGGCAAGTCAAATCGCTAATTTTACCTCAGTTTTTGCCGATCGACCCTCATTTCGTGCGAAAGGGTTGCTCCGGCACAAGTCAAATCGCAATTTTACCTCAGTTTTTGCCGATCGACCCTCATTTCGTGCGAAAGGGTTGCTCCAGCACAAGTCAAATCCTAATTTTACCTCAGTTTTTGCCGATCGACCCTCATTTCGTGCGAAAAGGTTGCCGTTTCGTGACTCGCCGCCGGTACCACCCTCGGCCTAAAGAGAGAAAGATAAAGAAGGCGAGAGAGAGAAAAAGGAGAGAGAAAGGAGAGAAGATGTGAAGGTGAGAAGATGTGAGAGAAGGTGTGAAGATGAGCAGATGTGAAGATGAGCAGATGTGAGAGAAGATGTGAAGATGAGCAGATGTGAGAGAAGATGTGAGAGAAGATGTGAGAGAAGATGTGAAGATGAGCAGATGTGAGAGAAGATGTGAAGATGAGCAGATGTGAGAGAAGATGTGAAGATGAGCAGATGTGAAGATGAGCAGATGTGAGAGAAGATGTGAGAGAAGATGTGAAGATGAGCAAATGTGAAGATGAGCAAATGTGAAGATGAGCAGATGTGAAGATGAGCAGATGTGAGAGAAGATGTGAGAGAAGATATGAAGAAAGATGAGCAGATGAGAGAAGATGTGAGAGAAGATGTGAGAGAAGATGTGAGAGAAGATGTGAGAGAAGATATGAAGATGAGCAGATGTGAAGATGAGCAGATGTGAAGATGAGCAGATGTGAGAGAAGATGTGAAGATGAGCAGATGTGAAGATGAGCAGATGTGAAGATGAGTAGATGTGAAGATGAGAAGGTGTGAAGATGAGAAGGTGAGATACAGACCCCCACTATTGGAAGAACCCTGCGCTCAGACGCTCTCGGGAAAAATCCGCACAGAAACCTTTAGGCACAGAAACCTCTATGCACAGCCGTTATGACACAGACGCTTTTACACACAGATGCCTTTACACAGAAAAACTTTTACACACAAACTTGTGCACACAGCACGCTTTTACGCACAGCCAGTTTTTTACACGGAAAAACTTTGCTTCCCCTTCCTGACCACCTACCTTTTCGTGTTCCCCCTTCAAGCTTTTTGGTACACTGGACTCTTTGTTTATTCAAAATATTCAGAAACACCGTTCAAACACATGTGGTCAACACCCACGGCAACGCATCAACTCGCAAATTCAAAATTTGGCAGAAACCTTCTTGGAGTGGGGTTCTCAATGGGATGGTAATGTCTGCTTGCAGAGAATACTTTCTCTCTGGCGTACTAAACAGGGCTATTGTATAGCCCGGTCTGTTCCTCCCATCCTCTTTTCTGCACTTTCTCTGCCAACGCGTCCTTCTCCTTCGCGCGCATGCGTAACCCGTGGAAGCCGATCCACTTGTGGAAACCCAAAATGTCCTCAACAACAAACCTCCAAACAAAATTGTTTTGTTCAAATGCCTTAAATCTTTTTGAGTGAAACGAATCTTTGCAACTTCTGATGTTTCTTGGTTTTCCTGAAACCGTCAGAAACTGTTTTTTCCGTCCAACGCCTTCATGGCTTCCGCCAGGTCGTTCAACACGTTCAATTGCATGTTGCAAATTAGGTTTCATTAGTTAATTAGCGCATACACATGGCCGTCTGCTGATTGAGGGGCCTCAAGAGTGAACTGGTAAAGGACTTGAGTGCAGTCCAGTAGGCCGTCACGAAGTCACCATCAAACAAAACAAACAAAAAACCAAACACCAAAACCAAAAGCAAACCCACCAACGCAAAAAAAAAAAGAAACCGTCAGAAACTTTGTCATGTCAAATCTTTCAGCAATCTTTACTGCTTAATATCTTGAGGATCTACATCTCGGGTAGCAACCCTGGTTCAAGGGATACCCTTCAAGCTTGGAGATGGACCAGAGAATACTCAAAACTCACAGTGTAGTGCTTGACCCACTTCTCAGAAACGATGTGACATCCCCGAGTCCACCAGCCAGCAGGTCTTTTAGGATCTCCTATCCCTGCACTACAAAACCCTCCAGTGCTGCGGTGGTGTGTCACCGGCGCCTTTGCACCAGGCTTGGGTGTTGCAACAGTTGCCAAAGTTTGGGAGTCTGTGGTGGCATACCACACACGTATGAGACTCCAACGACCTGGACAGCAGGGTGGATGTTTTTTTTTCTCGAGTATGGCCGATGTCGCACTCTGGCTCGGTCCTTACATGAGCATAAGCAGTAAATATCATTTGTACAAGGACCCAAAAGGTCCGAAAAAGCAGGCAAATCACCTTACAGCAGGGTGGATGTGGCTACAGGGCCAAAGCAGGGCTTCGCTGAATGCCCACAGCTTGTGAAATGCAGCCATTGCGGCAAGTCAGTCAACCAGCGATCAGTGAAGCTTCCAGCATGGAGGCGTCACATGGCCTCACCTCAAAAATTGACTGAACAACCTGGCAACGTTTCCTTTGATTTAAGGACGATGTTGCTTCGGAACAGTGGGAGGTTTTGGAGCCTTTAACGGTTGTATATTCAAGAGTGTGCTGCAGATGGGACTGCAGATTACTGTAAACCAGAATCACCAGTTGAAATCTTGCAAGGTGCACCTGCCCTCAAAGTTTCTGGACCGGCACAGAGATGCTTGGCAGCAGTGCGCAGTTGCCCTGGAAGCATAGTCCCTTCAATGTGTTTTTCCAGAACTGATGACAGGTGGCATGGAACAGCATTGGCAAACTTGTCAGACATGTTTCAACCTGCTGCATTGCAGATGTTTTGGTGGAAGACAGCACCTCTGCATAGAAAGTTTGAAGCTCCAGCCCTACCCGTTTTTTTTCCTTCGAGTATGGCCGATGTCGCACTGCGGCTCGGTCCTTACGTGAGCATAAGCAGTAAAACGTCAATTTGTACAAGGACCAAAAGGGTCCGGAAATGCAGGCAAATCACAATAAACCAAACAACACACAGACCAGCCAGACGACCCGCAAATCCCCCAGCCAGACTTGCGTTTCGTCAAGAGAAACAGCAAACCAGACACACAAAAGGGGCCGGAGCCCAAACAAAAACACCCACCAAAAAGATTTGCCAAAGGACACAGTGGTTTGACCACTGCATCACTTTCAAAAACATGCGAAAATGAATTAAGAACCACGACATTCAAGGAGACATAAAGACCTAAACATTTTGCCTGTCTACTTTGGCATAGATGTGCCGAAGCTGTACATGAGCACGGGGCTACAACTGTGCCTCTCTCAGCGTCCTCTCAGATCAGCTTGTCCAGAAGGCCTCCATGGACAGAATCACTATCAAATGTTCTCCGTGAGCAAGAATGTCGTGGTGGTCACTGTGCCAGGTACCCCCCCAGTAGCTGGGGCGGACGGTAGTGGCACATAGGAAGCTTCGCAAGCCAGTGAAAAACTTCCATACAGCCATCGCGTATCATGTAGTGCAGGGCCCCTAATTTCATAGGGGAGGAATGTAAAACTGCAAGTGATTGAGCTCACTCAGTGGTACTCCTCAGCTGCAGGCAACGCTCTCAAAGATGTAAAGCATGCAAAAATATCTTCAGTCGTGCAGATAGCATAAAGCCAGACAAAGCGATGACTCCACGCTCGGACAGCTAAAGAAAGCCGAAGATTGACATGACTGCAACCAACAGTTTCGCCATACCACCTTTACATTCGGCAACGTAGCTCTAGTTGTTGCAGGTTCGCTAAACGTGCCAACCGCAGAACTGTTGAAGACATTTCAGGATGTCATCGTCCCTGAAAGACCTGCAGTGCATTGCAGTATGCACAGTAGACGAATGTAGTGCATCCAAACCCGACCACTACTCACCTACAGAGTAGGCAGGCTGCAGAGTCACCAATTCACGTCCACCAACTGACGAACCATGCAGGCAGACTTGTACTGGGCGCCCCAGGCTGTCCTACAAGAAGCACCACTGGATTGCTTCAGTGAGACTCACTGCGCAGCGTGGTCCATGGCTTCGGCCGGCTACCGTCCCTCTCAGATGGACACAACCAACCACGTAGAGCCACCGGACAAATGACACTCAGTGCAAACTCAGATGAGACAAACGAATTCAGGTAGAAACCTCTTCCGGAGGAGGGCAGAGAGAAGGGGCACCGGGAAGATAGAAGAGGACAGGGACGGATTATGCTGCACTTATTGCCAAAAATAGCAAAAGTGTAGCTTAGGGGTGTCCAATGGGGACCTGGATCATCAGCAGATGAATACCTCAGCGTAATACTAAGCACCCTAACAACACATGCATCATGGTATAGAAGGTAAACAAACCCCACACAGGGCCAGGCCGTCACAAAAAGCAACCAGATACCCAGAGGGAGGGACCAGCGTAAAAGCTGAGCCAGGACGCCAACCGCAAGGGGAAGGGAAGCAACAACCGGCAGCGGAAGGAAGCCGACAACAGCCAAACACAGGACAGACACAGAGAGACCCAACCACCCACAGAAAGGCGCACGACGGCCACGGAAAGACACAGGCAGAAACACCAACACACCAAAAACACCACCAAAAAGGGGCCACGCACGAGAGAAAGTGAAACACAAGACCAAGAACAAAAGACGGCAGGAAGAGCACAGCCCAAATCAAGACCGTACCAAACCACCCAACCAAACAAACAAAAGGGAGACCAAGCCGGGAACGGAACCCCACGGAGGCATGCAAAAAGACGCCTACCACACCGCAGCAAGTGGGAGCAAATCGCAATGTGGTGCCGACTGTACTGTCAAGGTCCCTTTATCGCAGCCATGTTTTGACCACTTTTTTGGACCCTGTTTTAGGGGCCATGGTGAAGCAGGTTTGTTGGCATTCGAGGCGCTCCAAGGCTTACCGAGGCCTGCTCGAGGCACAAGGACAAAGCAAGACTCACGGAGACTCGAATCTATATACTGTGGGGGTACGTCCATGCGTCACCGCAAAAAATCTATTGCAGGTTCTGTGCGCGAGCTGAACCACTTCAAGCAGCAGCGCAAAGCGTTGCGACAGGCATCTCAACTGTGTTGCTTTGGCTTGCAGATGCAATTCGTCACTGTTTTCTGATGTTGGCCCTCTTGAGACATCGCGGAGAACAAGACAGAACAGAAATCGGCAGAAAAGCGCCGCCAGCAGTTGCTACTTGCACCCCAGCAGCCGCCAAGCTAGGATGTGTGTTTTTCCACAGCGCGGAGCGTTTCGTTGATGAACTTGGACTACTATACCCTGAAAACCGTGGAAATTTGCGGAAAAACATGGCCAGCGTATAGCGTAAAATTGGTTCAATTCGATAAAAAACTTTACTAAAAAAAATCTTTCTTAGAATGTAAGCTGACCGGCCAAAATGGATCTCACACCACAGCGCGGAGCGTTTAGTAGGGTACTAAACCGTCTCGCCCGCAACACCAAAATTGTGTTCTCGCCACAGCGCGGTGGGTTTAGTTGGGCTCTTTGTTTGCACGAATTATTTTAGAGATTCATTTTTTGCGTGACGGGTCCTCTACCAGTTTACTTTTGCGGCCATTACAGCTTCGGCCCCTGCACGAGTCAATTGATTAATCTCATTTGCAACATGCTTGGAAACATGTTGAACGACCTGGCGGAAGCCATAAGGCGTTGGACGGAAAAAAATCAATTTTTTGCGTGACGGGCGCAGCACTTGAGAACCCCGCACGGCCATCTGAAAGGTTGAAGCGCGGCTGGATACTTTTATTTGACGCCTCCACATGGAGCAGTGGAAAGGTGGAAGCCGATGGTGCCAAGCACACACTGCCCTGTGGGTAGATCTCCTTCATTGGGGCCCAGATGAAAGATTTCCCTCATTTGCAGAGGAAACCAACAAAGCTATATTTAGTTGCTTGCCTCGTCCATGGAACAAAGCTGAAAAAATGCAGTAGTGAACTCTTTCTCATCAATGTGGTTGGAAATCAACAGCGCTCTTGCAGTAGAAGGACAGCGCCCATCACAGGTGGCAAGCCCAACCTAAAGCCTCCACCAAGAAAGATAAACGCGATCTTTGACCCTCAGCTATGTTTGCTGTAGCTCGCCTTTTTTCTTCACTGGAAGATTGGACTATCTACACACACACCGAAAGCCGGTGTGACGCTCGGAGATTTACAGATGCTTCAAAAGCGGCTTGTGGTGTTCAGATTTACAGTTCCTGTGGAGAATCCCGACATCGGCATTCCTGCAAAGGGGAATCGTCGATGTTTGCGCTTTCAGACTCCAGACTTGCAGTTGCAAATCCAAGATGAGGATTTGACGTATGTTTAAATCCCCGCGCCCCATCTTCAATGTTGGACGGAGGCTTAAATGTTGCAGTTTCACCTTTTGAACTGATAGCCATCAAAAAGAAATTTTGCCTCAGGTCACATCCTCAAATTGGAATTCACTTCTTAGTTGCAATAGCATCAACACACCCTCAACATTGACAATGGGGTCGCAGGGGTTCAGTTTGTGGTTGGTTGTTGTGGGGGCCATGCAAGGAAAGATGGCCGTACGGGGTTCTCAAGGGCTGCGCCTGCCACGCTTCAATGTTTAAGATGGCCATACTGGGTTCTCAAGCGCAGCGCCTGCCGCGCGTCAACCTTTAAGATGGCCGTACTGTGTTCTCAAGTGCTGCGCCGTCACGCAATTCTTTTGCGCCATTTACTCCTCCCCCACAAATGGAATTTGTAGAATAATCGTACAAACAAAGGGCCCAACTAAACCCACCGCGCTGTGGCGAGAACACAATTTTGGTCTTGCGGGCCAGACGGTTTAGTACCCTCTAAACGCTCCGCGCTGTGGCGTGAGATCCATTTTGGCCGGTCGGCTTACATTCTAAGAAAGATTTTTTTAAGTAAGGTCTTTTTATCGAATTGAAACAACTATACGCTATACGCTGGCCATGTTTTTCCGCAAATTTCCACGGTTTTCAGGGTATAGTAGTCCAAGTTCATCAACTATACGCTCCGCGCTGTGGGAAAACGCACATCCTAGTTTGGCGGCGATGCCTGCCACATGTTGACGTCCTCAAAGGCGGTTTCTTCCACAGTAGCTCCTGCCATGCGTGCCTCGGGCAGGCCTCGGTAAGCCTTGGAGCGCCTCGAACGCCAACAAACCTGCTTCATCATGGCTCTCAAAACAGGATCCAAAAAACCAGTAGAAACATGGCGGCCAGAAAGGGACCTCGACTGTACAAGAAACAAAGTGGGACGCAGAGAGAGAAAAAGCATGTATTAACACTTACGCTTATGCTAGTGCGTCGCAGATCTGCTTGCAAAACCTCTGCGGGCAGCAGCAAAATTCTCCGATGGCTGACCCCACTTTTGGGTCCAAATCTGGACCCCAAAACGGGGCCCAAGCAAAGACCTAAAAGAAGGAATGATTTTTTTTGTGGCCGGCGCCATTGTCTTTCGACTGGTCACCACACTTGAGGCTTACCTGCGGACCAGCAGGGAATCGAACCACCACCGGTAGT
>CAMXCT020004048.1:0-47312 GCA_947184155.2 Cladocopium goreaui | reverse complement strand
CTTCTTCTAACTTTCACATCGAACTGCAAAAGGCAATGAAAGATGATGAGACGGCGAATTCCACCAGGTACATGTAGAGCGTGCTAAGTCATTGCCTTTTACATCTCTCTGACTAAGTCATCGCCTCTTAAAGTCTCTGATTGGCCTTGGGCTAACCAGGGCCGCACTTCAAAAACCGGTTCGGGGACCGGATTTCGGGGACCGGATTTCGGGGACCGGATTTCAGGAACTGGATTCAGGAACCGGATTTCGGAATCAGGGAGCCGATTCAAAGCAATCCTTATTAAATTTTGAGATTTGTTCAGTCCATCTCTATATCTCTACTTTTACTTTCTGTCTTCACTTGACATTACCTTCCTTTTTATCGACATAGAATTCTGGTCACTGGATGGAAAGAAGAGAACATTCAGGGACCGGAAAGTTCAGGGCCTGGAAGCCTTCTTCTAACTTTCACATCGAACTGCAAAAGGCAATGAGAGATGATGAGACGGCGAATTCCACTAGGTACATGTACATCCTGCTAAGTCATTGCCTTTTACAACTCTCTGACTAAGTCATCGCCTCTTAAAGTTTCTGATTGGCCTTGGGGTAACCAGAGCTGTACTTCAAAAACCGGTTCGGGGACTGGATTTCGGGGACCGGATTTCGGGGACCGGATTTCGGGGACCGGATTTCGGGGACCGAATTTTGGGGACCGGATTTCGGAATCAGGGAACCGATTCAAACCAATCCGTATTAAATGTTGAAATTTGTTCAGTCCATCTCTACATATCTCTACTTTTACTTTCTGTCTTCACTTGACATTACCTTCCTTTTTATCGACATATGCTGGTCACTGGATGGAAAGAAGAGAACATTCAGGGACCGGAAAGTTCAGGGCCTGGAAGCCTTCTTCTAACTTTCACATCGAACTGCAAAAGGCAATGAGAGATGATGAGACGGCGAATTCCACTAGGTACATGTACATCCTGCTAAGTCATTGCCTTTTACAACTCTCTGACTAAGTCATCGCCTCTTAAAGTCTCTGATTGGCATTGGGGTAACCAGAGCTGTACTTCAAAAACCGGTTCGGGGACCGGATTTCGGGGACCGGATTTCGGGGACCGGATTTCGGGGACCGGATTTCAGGAACTGGATTCAGGAACCGGATTTCGGAATCAGGGAGCCGATTCAAAGCAATCCTTATTAAATTTTGAGATTTGTTCAGTCCATCTCTACATCTCTACTTTTACTTTCTGTCTTCACTTGACATTACCTTCCTTTTTATCGACATAGAATTCTGGTCACTGGATGGAAAGAAGAGAACATTCAGGGACCGGAAAGTTCAGGGCCTGGAAGCCTTCTTCTAACTTTCACATCGAACTGCAAAAGGCAATGAGAGATGATGAGACGGCGAATTCCACTAGGTACATGTACATCCTGCTAAGTCATTGCCTTCTACAACTCTCTGACTAAGTCATCGCCTCTTAAAGTCTCTGATTGGCATTGGGGTAACCAGAGCTGTACTTCAAAAACCGGTTCGGGGACTGGATTTCGGGGACCGGATTTCGGGGACCGGATTTCGGGGACCGGATTTCGGAAGCAATGACATTTCTTGCCTTCCAGTATGGCCCTATGCTGAAGAGCAGATTCCTTGGTTGACAATGTATCGGCATTTCACGGTTCAACTTGCGAACCAGCTTTATTCACTCAGGAAGGCACACCAGCAGCATAGGCCTCACGAGACACGGCTTGCTGCAGCATCACGACGATGAAGACGGATCAAATATGTATATAATTTATCGAAGGAAGTTTAGAAGCTAAACTTCCGACAATATGGACAGATGAAAAGCAGAGCAGGGAAGAGGCAGAGAGAAGAGAAAGATTAGAAGAAAGAAGAGTAGAAGAGAAAGAGTAAGAAGAAGATAGATGCAGATGCGCGAAAAGGTAGGAAAATCGCGAAACACTGTGTTTTTCCAATGATTTGGGGCTCCGGAGGGTCGAAAAGTAGGCTCGCTAAAGCGGCGGGTGCGGAGCCAGCTGGCCAGATGAGAGATGAAAAATTGCACGCCGTTGTGGCGCGAAGCACATTTCCAAGTCAAAATGGACAAAACACTAGAGGAGCGGACCACTTTTGGAAGTTGCGATGTCGAAAAAGTGCACGCCGTTGTGGCGCGAAGCACATTTCGAAGTCAAAATGTACAAAACACCTCCGGTCCGGACCACTTTTGGAAGTTGCGATGTCGAAAAAGTGCACGCCGTTGTGGCGCGAAGCAGATTTCCAAGTCAAAATGTACAAAACACCTCCGGTCCGGACCACTTTTGGAAGTTGCGATGTCGAAAAAGTGCACGCCGTTGTGGCGCGAAGCAGATTTCCAAGTCAAAATGTACAAAACACACCACGTTCGGACCACTTTTGGAAGTTGCGATGTTGAAAAAGTGCACGCCGTTGTGGTACCAAGCACATTTTGAAGTCAAAAGTGTTAAAAACTGACGGTCTCGGACCACTTTTGGAGGTTCAGATGTCGAAAAAGTGTTGAAAAAGTGCACGCCGTTGTGGCGCGAAGCACATTTCGAAGTCAAAAGTGTAAAAAACTGGGGGTTTTGAGCCTTTTTTGACGTGAAGAGGTCGAAAAAGTAGACACTGATTAACTTAACTAACTTGACTAACTTAACTAACTTCACTAACTTAACTACCCTAACCTCGACGACAACAGCAACAGCAACAGCAACAACAACAACAACAACAACAACAACAACCACAACAACTACAACTACAACTACAACTACAACAACAATAGATCGATAGATGGAGAGATAGATAGATAGATAGATAGATAGATAGATAGCTAGACAGCTAGACAGATTAGACAGATAGACAGATGAAAGAGAGAGAGAGAGAGATAGATAGATAGATAGATAGATAGATAGATAGATAGATAGATAGACTATAGATAGATAGATAGAAGATCAGACGATAGGGCTTTGACTAGATCGCTCGCTAGATAGACTCGTTCGATAGATAGAGAGAGAGAGAGATAGATAGATAGATAGATAGATAGATAGATAGCACAAGGCCCTTGCTGAAAATGTAAAGGGAGGTTTTTAGAGCAGCTTAGATGTGAATTGTGAGATTTGTAGGTCTGTGTATATGTATATATATATATATACTATGATGCCCCGTGCGCAGTTTTTGTTACATGTACAGCTGTGAGATATGTTCAGATGCACACACCTGTAAACACCTGCTTTTAAAGAACCATAACCATCAACATCAATTGGGCAGTGTTTAACATCCTCAGCCCTCTATACTGGGTACTTAGTACTGTAGGATTTCCCTAGATTATGATCATCTCTGGATAGGTAGGTATACGGTATACCCCTTTGAATCTTGGATGTGTGTCAAAAAAAAACGATCTATTGTGGATTCGGCCAAAAACAAAAAGTTATAAATATCAATCAGTTGTGGGTCTAGTGCCATTACCATCCATTACCCAGGGTATATCTAGTGCCCTAGGTATCCTAGATGTACCTAGTGAGGCCCGGATGGTTCTTCCCTCCGACTTGGAAGCCAGCTCTTTGTCTGGTGGCACCTTGGAAAGGTGCACCAAGTCGCATCAACATATGGCGAATGGTTTATATAATATACTAGTAAAAATCGTAGTATACATATATGTACATTGCTTGATTTTAATCAATAATGTATATATATATATACATATATATTTTATAATCATAGTTATATTGTATTATACAATTAAATGAACCGTAGAATGATACACTGGCCACGACAATGGGGCTCCCCACACCGCACAGCAGCTCCGGTGTTGAACCAGACTCCTTGCTTCAACACGTCTTTGAAAGCGATGATCCTCGCTAAACAGTACGTTGAAAGTACTCAAATGGAGAAGATGTTTCAAAAATACAGATATCAGCGTCTTGAAAGCCAGCATGAGAACCATATTCATCCATATTCCAAATATACTCACACATAGACAATCTCACATATCATATTCCACTGAAGGATAGAGCAAAAGACTTTTCTTTACGCCGTCCTAGCGGCTGCTGGTCGAACAAACCAAGGATACTGAGACCTCAGGGATGCTCAGCGATAGCGAAAACCTGGAAATGATGTGACGAAAAGCTGCAAAACTCAACGCATTCGCATCCCCGACTCTCCACATCTGCTCGGATCCAACCTTAGGTCGAAGATTCTGGAACTGATGCAACATGTTTTTGTCAAAATGCTTTGAGCACATCTGTCTGTGTGGGCCACTACACTGGTCTGGCCAGGAAAAAAAAAACGTACTTCTTGGAAGGACGACTTTGAAACTGTCATTGAACCATGGTAAACCATAAGGTAAACCATGGTAAACCATATGGTAAACCATGGTAAACCATATGGTAAACCATGGTAAACCTTATTTTCAGGCACCCCCATGTTGGTCAAACGGTCAATGGCAATTGCTTTCACTGTTCTATTTACAGCGTGCGTATTGCATAGCCTTGCTTCCAAAATGATCTCCTGAAATCTTAGTGGCCGTCGTTCCCCCCCGTTGATCTTGAGGTGTCTCTAGCAAAACATAATAATGTCTCTAGCAGAACACAAAATGAGGTTTGCAAAAAAACATGCATACTTTTGTGATACCAATGTGTCCACACTGAGGCACCGAACTCTGCAGGCAAGGTCAGACCATGTCAGACCATCGGACCCTTTTCCACTTGATAGAGGGCGCGGCAAGAAAAATGAAATCCAAAATTGAAATTTCAGACGGGTCGTCCCCCCATTGATTTCATTTTTAAACCCGTGCCCATGTTCTTTGCCCCCTTCGAGGATTTGACGTTTCTCGAAGCGACTCAAGATGGTCATGACGTCCATCGTCTCTTCGTCGTAGGGCTGGCTGGAGGCGTTGACGCACTGTTGAGCGATCCGAATCACCGTCTCCTTCGTCGCGACTTTTCTGGATCTGACAGATCCGGTTCTGACGACTTGTTCTTCGCCCGATGGAACGATCAGGCGATGCCATCTGCAATTCGCATCTTGGATCCATCCTCCACGGATCTTTGAGAAAGGTACGATTTGATCAGTGCCATGACGACTTGGCCTGAGTCGGTAAGACGACCTCCAAAATCCTTCATGAGAGTCTCAGTTGGGATGTAGAGGCACACATATCCTCCCAGGCGAGTATCCACGCTTTTGGTGACAGTCCAGGATCGTTGATCCCAAGGGACGTACGGGTTGAAAAACGTGAAAATCCTCGTGTTGCCGTCCAAGCCGCCAGGTCATGGTGATGTGAAAACATACTGGAAGCAAGATCACGGTGTTCGGAGCAATCGGATGGGACAATAATGATGCTCTCAAAGTGACGTCATTGACCAGGCTGAGCTTGTGACCTGTTGGTGCTCTGACGGCCACCGGGTACAGACCCTGAGCATCCGATATTGATTACAATCAATATTTTTTCCAAAAAAAATATCGATATTGATTTGACTAAAAAATCAAAATAAATATCAATATAAAACTAATGCTTTTGAAGCTTCAAAATCAATACAAAAAAGTTGGACCAAATACCTCTTTCTATTGATATCCACTTTGATTATTATACTCATTTTCCTCTATTTTTATAATATTGATTTTGAAGCCTCCAAAATCAATATTTTATATTGATTTTGTGGTTGGTTTTTGACATGGTTTTGGGGTCTGGGAATGTGTGCACTCTGCAGTTTTTGGCTTTCAAGTGAAACAGAATTCTTTAAAATATCTTCACCAATCCTTGCAAAAGGATAAGGGTCCTTGAGAAAGGACAGCAATCCTTGCAAAAGGAGTCCTTGGAAAAGGGCAGCAATCCTTGCAAAAGGATGGCCAGGGGTGGGCCCAATCATAAGGCCAAGGTTTACACTGACCCTTCCTTGCTTCTGCAGGTCTTGGGTCAGAAACCAGAGCTGGTGGCAAACATTGGCCAGTATGAAACAGTCAGCAGGGCAGGGGCAGTAGACCCAGCTGGCTTGGTCAAGGTTGCACCCCTTGTGAAAGGGTTGTTGGCTGTTTGCCCCTCAGCCTCTGTTGCTCCAGGACCTTTGAGGCAGGCTTTGCTGTCCATGCTTACTTCAATGCCAGAAGTTAACAAGACCAAGTGGAATGGCAGTACCTGGAGCAACTTGAAGCAAGATAGGTTGGCCACAATCTTCTTCCACATCAGAAAGCTTGCAAGGGACCAAGACCAAATGAGGCTGTGTGCCAGCAAGCTGAATGCAAGTTCCTTTCTGCAGTTGCAGGAGCTGGTAAAGATGGTCAAGCTGCCTGAAGAAGACCATCAGCCCTTGAAAAAGGGTGAAGAAACCCCCTTGCAAAAGGGTGAGTCCTTGAAAAAGGATGAGGATGCAGTTTCTCTGGACTCATCAGGCATTCCAAAGATGTTTCTGACACCAGAGAAACAAGAAGAGAAGCATCCAAAAGCCAGCTCTGCTTCCCATGCCAAATCATTTATGATGAGAAGGGAAGGATCCTTGCAAAAGGAAAAAGGAACTCATGCTTTGCAAAAGGCATTGGGGTATGGCAGCAGGCCTTGCAAAAGGCCTGCATCCCTTGGAACTAAAGTGGAAGGAACCCTTGCAAAAGGGAAAAGCCAACCCCAAGGGGTGACAAAGTCCCTTGGGAAAGGGAAGAAAGCCCTTGAGAAAGGGAAGAAAGCCCTTGAGAAAGGGAAGAAAACCCTTGAGAAAAGGAAAAAGCCCTTGCGAAAGGGAAGAAAGTCCTTGAGAAAGGGAAGAAAGCCCTTGAGAAAGGGCACCAAGGGATGAAAGATGGCCCTTGGTAAAATGTGAGGAAGACAAATGCCAAAAAACCCAAAAGGACCTACCTCACAGGATGCTTGCAAAAAGGACAAGGGACAAGAAGGATTTTGATTGTAGAAGTCCCAGCTACCTGGAGCTCACAGCATGAATATCTCTGTGGTGAAATCATGAAGTCCTTGCAAAAGGACAAGATTGGCAAAGAGGAAGCCTTGCAAATGAGACAGGTGCTGGTGAACAATTCCCCTTGACCCTTGGACCTCTGAGCCCTTGGGAAAGGGTAAGCATCCACAAAAAACCCTTGCAAAAGGGTTTTATAGCCAAGAGTGGTAGCCCTTGTAAAAGGGCAAGCCCTTGGGAAAGGGCAAGCCCTTGCAAAAGGGAATTTTTAAAGAACCCTTGCCAAAGGGTGTGGAGAAGAAAGCCCTTGCAAAAGGGTGCATGTATATAGAAAGCAGCCCTTGCAAAAGGGTGTGTACAGAATGCAGCCCTTGCAGGTTGTATATAGGCCAGTTTTAGATAAATGAAGAAATTTAAACAAATGTTAAAAATAAGTAAATAGACAAATTTATTAAAACAACTAAAATAAATATAAATATTTTTATTAATAAACCAACATATGAAAAACCATGAAGTAAATTCATGAGAACTGTTTGAAAATAGTTTTGAAAAACATGCATATTGACATGTGTATGTATATATATATATGTATATGTTTCAATTTATATATATAATGTGTTTGTTTATTTTCACCTCTAACCTTGCACACCTTTATCTACATATAGCTATCTATCTTGCCACTACTGCCCTATACTTGCAACCCTTTAATCTTCTAGATCTGGCTTCCAGTTACCTATATAAATGCCCATATGTGCAAACCTAGCACCACCACACTTCCTTATTTTTCTCACCAATGAGATATACTTCTTTTCTTGTTTTCTCATACCTTCACCCACCTAAAGCAGTTTTCTATCTTTAACCAATAGTTTGCCTTTTCATGCCTACCATGCCTTTCCATGCATACTTCCTGTATTTGCATGATATATAACTGTTTGTTTAAAACATGTTGCTCCATACCATGCATATACATATTTATTATTTGTGTATATTTGCACATGTCTTATCTTTTGTTCCTTTCCCACTTCTTCTTTCCTGTGGTGTTTGTCTCTACCCTGCCCCTTGCAAAAGGGTGTTCCTTGTATTTCCTTTTGTGCCATGTTTGTTGTCCATATGTTTTTGTCTCTTTTCCTATGCTATGCTAAAGCAAACAAAACATGTTTAGTTGTTAAAACAAGCAAACTAAACACATGAACATGTCCTGCCTGCAGCCATTTTTGGTTCTGAGCCTAGCAGCTATGAGTAGGAAGAAGGAGAAGAAAAATGTGGACATGGAGGAGGAAGAAGAGGAGGAGTGGGAGGAGGATGAACCTTGGAGAAATTCCAAGGGAAGGAAGACTGGTGGGGGCACCACCTCTTGGGCTAGGCAAGCCAGAAGAGCCGGCAAGCAAGCCAAGAGGGTGGTGATGTCCACTGGCAAGCCCCTTGAAAAAGGGGACGAAGCCCTTGCAAAAGGGACACCCCTTGAGAAAGGGAACAAAGCCCTTGCAAAAGGGACACCCCTTGAGAAAGGGAACAAAGCCCTTGCAGAAGCCAAGTGCCAGGAGCTGAAGGACAAGCTGATGAAGAGCCTCAAAAAGGGGAAGCTTGGTCCCAGGCTGGAAACTGGCA
This sequence comes from Cladocopium goreaui, assembly GCA_947184155.2. Taxonomy (NCBI): domain Eukaryota; class Dinophyceae; order Suessiales; family Symbiodiniaceae; genus Cladocopium; species Cladocopium goreaui. Next base: position 38,813 of record CAMXCT020004048.1, on the reverse strand, counting down.
CATCCCTTGAGAAAGGGACAGCTGCAAGCAGCAGCAATGCTGCACCCCTTGAAAAAGGGAAAAATAAACTTCTTGAAAAAGAGGAGGCAACAGCCCTTGAAAAAGGGCAATTCCTTGAAAAAGGAAATGTTGCCAAAAAGGTGGCAGTTCTGGAGTCACAGACTGCCACCAACAAGCAGGCAAAATCCCTTGCAAAAGGGAAGGAGACTGCAGCCCTTGAAAAAGGGTCAGAAAAGAAGCAGTCTCCTGAAGCCCAATCAGAACCTTTGGCTGTGTTGGTTGATTGGCACCATTGCCTGAAAAATGGTCCCCAGGACACTGTGCTGGTCCAGGACCTCATGGCCCTGCAGAAGCTCCTTGACAAAGGAGTGGAGGTGCATGTGCTCTCCTTCTGTGGGGCCAAGCAAATCCCCAAAGTTGAAAAGGAAATGTGGGACAAGCTCCCAGATCTCATTGACCAACTTCACTGGTGGGGATGCTGCACCAGTCGCACTGGGGTGGGGGGCAAGGCAGAGTATGCCACAGAGTGGGGCTGCCAGGTGGCCTTTGATGATTCAAAGGACATCTTGCAAGAGCTGGGCTCATGGGGTGTCAAAACCTATGGCATCCAGACATTGAGAGAGAGCCATGCATGGATGCCAGAAAACTCCAGGTTTGCATCCTTTGCAGAAGCAGTGAAGCAGTTCATCAGAGATTAATCTTTGAGACTGCTTCCAGCCCTTGCAAAAGGGTGCTCTGCAAAACCCTTGAAAAAGGGTATGGCTCTCACATGGCAACCCTTGAAAAAGGGTAGGTGTCTAGCCCCAATCCTTGCAAAAGGATAACCATTGAAAAAGGGTAAGTGCCCCCACCCCCAAGGATAACCCTTGAAAAAGGGCAGGTGACTGGCCCCAACCCTTGCAAAAGGATACCCCTTGAAAAAGGGATGTCCCACCCCAAGCCTTGCAAAAGGATACCCCTTGAAAAAGGGGCAGTGTCTCACCCCAATCCTTGCAAAAGGATAATCCTTGCAAAAGGATCAAATAAGAGCAACCCTTGCAAAAGGGTCATGTGGCTCAGGTCTACACACAGCATTTGCAATTACACACACATACACACACATATATATATATATATATTGATGCGGTGGTATTTAAAAAAAACATTGTGTGTTTCTGTTTGTTGTGTGCCAACCTGAGCCATAGCTCAGCCCTTGCAAAAGGGCCACTTGTAGCTGCAGCCCAACAGTGGTTTGTACAGAAGCTACCAAATGTGTAGCAAGCAGCAAAAAAATGAAATAAACAAATAAATAAACAAATAAATAAATAAATAAATAAATATAAATAAATAAATAAATATAAATAAATCAAAATAACTAAATAATTAATGTATTAAATATAAATACATGCAACTTTACACAACTTGTTTACACAATTTGTTTTTTAAATTAGAAACCTGTGCCATGGACATATGCCTTTTGAAAACCTGATGTTCTTTGAGTTTTGCATGGACCCTAAAACAACAAAGCAGGGAAACACAGATACTATTGAAAAAAAAGCAATGGAATAAAGTCTTTCCCAGAATGTCAACCCCTTGCAAAAGGGACACCAAATTAAACATTATCCCTTGCAAAAGGGACACCACACACATTCAAGATTTAAGGTGTCAAGGTTCATTTTTGTAAACTGATATGTTTTCTCAAATGCTGTTTGGTGTCTGTTTCAGGCTGCAGGCAGATGATTATGTTTCTGTTGACTCTGCAGTTTCTTGATCCAAACAAATTCCACAATGATATTTGAAACAACATAGAAACACAGAGTACTAAACTGTTTGACCCAAAATTAAAAGCCAGAGAATTCATACCTGAAAAAACATGAATTAAGCTTGAATTTTTATTTATATATATATATTATGTTAAGATGCAGATGGGAAAATCCTTAATTGCAGAAATAAGTGTTCAAATTATTTATTTTAAGAGTCAGACACAAATAGTACCTGGAATCTATCTCAAATTATACAATGTATTTTCAAAAAAAATCCAGTATAGTTTCAATATAGTCCAATACAGGTTTGACAGTGAAATGTTGCCTTACTGTTTTGCTGTGTACAAAAAAACATTGAAAAATATTTAAACTATTTGTTTTGGTTTTGAAAATGTTTATAAATTAAAAAAATACTGTTTTCAAAATATTAGTGCCAACCCAATCCTATCCAATTCTATCAGTTTATTTGTTTTTTAACAGGTTCATCAAAAAAAACCAGGTTTTGAAAATAAAAATTGAACTTTGATGAAATTTGATGAAAACCAGGTTTTCATCAAATTTCATCAAAGTTCATCAAAAAAATCAGGTTTTTTTTAAAAAAACTGAACTTTGATGAAATTTGATGAAAACCAGGTTTTCATCAAATTTCATCAAATTTCATCAAAGTTCATCAAAATTCATCAAAACTAAATTCATTTGAAAAACATCAACAACCAGTGATTGAAACCAGATTTAGATTTGCAACACCTTGAAAAAGTTGAAATTAATGTAACCAATGTTTGTTGAACATTGGTTTTGGTATTGGGTTTATATGTGTTGTATGTTTGTTTGGTTAGTAACACCAATTTGTTTTGGTTTGGAAAATATTGAAAAACACGTGTTTTCCTTAAATAACAAAAATGTTTTATCTATGTTTGTTTTATATTGTTTTGGTTTGTGTTAATGTATTGCTTTGGTTTGGTTGAAAAATCACGGGCTTTCTTCCACATGCAAGATAATTACATATTAAATATTTAGTATAATTTAATTAATAATGTACATTTATATATATATAGATATAAATATATAGTTATTAATGAACATGCTTGTGTATGATATATGCATGGTGCTTTTAATTTGTTATGTAGTTTTGACTAGAAAACTATTTATATGCCTTATAATATATTATATGTTTGTTTTCTGTTTGTTTCTTTTTAAAAACAATTTTGTACACATTTTGTACAAAGCACACACATGCACGCGCACACACGCACACACACACACATGAACTAAACCCTTCATGCACCTGCAGCCTTTTTAAACTTCAAACACTTTTAGGAAGAAAATGCCAATTTCCAAGATGGCAAAACCCCTGAAAAAGGGAATTTTGAAAAACAAGCCCTTGCAAAAGGACAAGCCCTTGCCAAAGGGCAAATCCTTGCAAAAGGACAAGCCCTTGCAAAATGATAAGCCCTTGCCAAAGGGCAAGCCCTTGCCAAAGGGCAAGCCCTTGGGAAAGGGCAAGCATCTCCCCAGCAGTGGCAGCAAGCCCTTGAAAAAGGACAAGCCCTTGAAAAAGGGCAAGCTGTGTGCTAAGAACCTCAACAGACTTGGCAACCTTTCTTTGCAAGAGAAGGTTCCTGCAGTTTGTGAGGAGCACACTGATGAAGAAGATGCTGCCAAGGCCTTGAAAAAGGCCATGACTCCTGCAGAGAATGCAAAGGTCTGGAGCCAACACCAGACCCACTTGAAGAGAAACCCCTTGAAAAAAGGGGAGCATGATCAGAGAGGCAAGCTGGAGAAGGGGTTTGCAGCTGCCCTCTGGCTCTTGAAAAAGAGCTCTGCAGGAAGCAGATTTCTCCATGTCAAGGAAGAGAGCACCTTTTGGAACAAAAGGGAGAAATGGAGCAGCAAGAAGGAGATGTTGAAAATATGGGAAGAAGATGAGTTTGAAGCTCATCTGTCCTCAGGCAGGATCCGCTGGAGAGAGAGTCCCACCACCTGGGGTGTGTGGGAGCACTCAGATACCCAAGACCTTGAGAAGAACTTCAAGGTCAGTAAGGGTAGAACCACTGCCAGGGCTGTGGAATATGATCCTGCTGAGCAGGAGGAGGAAGCCTTTGACAGCCTTTGGCAGGCAGATGGCCACACTGGGGTGCTGGGCCTCTGCCAAGATGGAGCCAAAGGATCCCTTGGAAAAGGGAACACAAGCAAAGGCCTTGGAAAAGGCCAAGGCCTTGGAAAAGGCCAAGGCCTTGCAAAAGGCAAAGGCCTTGCAAAAGGCCAAGGGAAAAGCCAACAATTGGCCATCAAGGACAAGGAGGTGAAGGATGAGGAGCAGGATGGGGAGAAGGATGATGAAGATCCTGTGAAACTCCTCAAGAGAGCCAAAAGAGCCAGGGATGAATGCAGCAAGTGCATCAATGAACTGGAAGAGACCTTGCAAAAGGCCAAAAGCAGGCTCTCAAAGATGGCCAAAGAGGAAATTGAGAAGAAGCTTCAGGCCTTGAAAAAGGTCCAGGACAAGTTGAAAGACTTGCTCCTGAAGAAGCCAAGTCCACCTACCTTGAAAAAGGCATTGGTGGAATGTGCCAATATGTGCAAGCAAGCCAAGGAGGAGGCCAGGAGCCAGCAAAGCTTCTACCAGCATGTGATCCTTGCAAAAGGATAACCCTTGCAAAAGGGATGCTGGCTTGCACAGCCCTTGCAAAAGGGTTAGTGGCACAGGCATTCCCTTTGACCCTTGCAAAAGGGTAACCCCTTGCCAAATGCTTCCTGGCCCTTGCAAAAGGGCAGCCCCAACCCTTGCAAAAGGGCAGTCCCAACACTTGCAAAAGGGTGCCAGCCCTTGCAAAAGGGTCATGCAAGCCCCTTGCAAAAGGGTAGTTTTTGTTTTTTTTAATCCAATTTTGGTAGATAGAAGCTAGGAGAACTTCTTCACATGCCTAGAAAAAAGTTTGCTGGCTGCAGCTTGGGGAGATGGTGAAGGGAAATGCATGCATGGAAAGGCATGTATAGGTTGAGGTGACATGCATGCCTCTGCAGCTGTTTTGCTTCAAAACTGTAGGTTTAGTTTAGTAGGTAGTAGAGTAGGAGATTAAGCCCTTGCAAAAGGGCAAGTTCCAACCCTTGCAAAAGGGAAGCAAAGCCTTGCAAAAGGCAAAAGGCACACCTTTGCAAAAAGGTATAGCAAGCCTTGCAAAAGGCAAAGCCTTGCAAAAGGCAAACCTTTGGAAAAAGGTAGAGGAAAGCCTTGCAAAAGGCAAACCCTTGCCAAGGACACCCTTGCAAAAGGGTCAGCCTCTCACCCCTTGCAAAAGGAAACCCTTGCAAAAGGGTTGCTGGCTTGCACAGCCCTTGCAAAAGGGACACCCTTGCAAAAGGGCAGGTCTTACCAAAAGCAGCCTGGCTAGAGCCCTTGCAAAAGGACAATCCTTGAGAAAGGACTGCTTCCACACCCCTTGCAAAAGGGTTGCAGGGAGAGACCTTGCAAAAGGTCCAGCCAAGTGCTCTTCTGCCTGAGCCTTTGTGAAAAGGCACTTCCTCAGCCATGAAAAATGCAAAGAGGCTGAGAGGGTGGAAGAAGGATATGGATCTGGGTGCAGACACAGAAGGAGAAACCCCATCCACAAGTTCTGCACCCAGCAACTTGGCTACAAAGCTATTGTCCCTTTGGGCACATGGCAAGCTCTCTGCAGTGGAAGTGCAAAAGCTCTCCAACCTGGCCACACTTGATGGTTGCAGCCATCCTGAAGTTGCAACTCTTGGAGCAGCTGAGCAGCTGGGAATTTTGGAGAGCAGCGAGGAAATTGCCACACGGCCTTGGTAAGGTCCTTCTGCAACCAGCTGTCAGTGCCTGAGCCTGGCTTGGTCACATGCAAATGCTTTGACCCCAAGACCAGCAAAATCATTGATGAGGATGTTGCGATTTTCTACCCACACCTCATGTTCGGTGCATTGGCTGAGAGTTACCCAAAAGTTTTTCAAAGGCTTTTCAAGCTTCATGAGCTGCCTGAATTTTGGGAACAAACCTTGGCAAGGGATGATGACAGGCTGGTTAACCATCCAGCAACCCTTGAAAAAGGGTGGGAGCAAGTCACCATCCCTCTGTTCACACATGGTGATGGAGTGGAATATGAATCCAGGGACAGCTTTATGGTTTGGAGCTTTGGACCCCTCCTCTCCCAAGAACAATCCCTGGACAGCCACTTGCTCATGGCAGCTTGGCCCAAGAGTTGCACTTGCAAAGACACATGGCCACAGCTCTGGAAAGAATTGGCTTGATCCTTCAAAGCCCTTGCAAAAGGGCAGCACCCAACTCATGATGCAGATGGCAACCCCTTGAAAAGAGTGCGGGACGTTGTGGGTCCCCAGTTTTTACGTCATTTTTAGCTGTTTTTTGTTATTTTTAATGCATTTATTTTATTTCTTCAAATAAATTCTTACTGATTAAGTATGGTTCTAGATATGACAAAGTTTATTCTAAGTTCATCAAGTTAAGACATAATATGAACATTTTTTATTAAAATTATATACTGCGGCACATACCCTAAATCGCATTTGAATTCAAATAATGACGAAACAAAATCTATGCTACATATTGGGGATGCCAAAGCAAAGGAGTGTCGAAGGAAAGGGATCTCAAAGCCAATGGTATGTCACTGCAATGGGATGGCAGAGCAATATAGAGACTGCACATGAGAAAGCACAGTCAGAATCAACAAACAGCATGAGTGGATGCTGGCAGTGTGACAAGCGATCTGGAATTTGTTGCAGCTGAACTACAGATTAGAAGTATCGTGAATATAATTCTATTTATTGGCGTTTTATAGATATTGTTATTTAATTTTTTTTGACCTTTTGCAGAATATGGATCGTGATCCTTATTTGGTTGAACATTCAAGTATGATTGCATGCATGATGGCCCAGGGAGCCAACTAGAGACAAATGACTTTTCTAGCAGACAAGATACCCTAGAGAGTTGCCAAGAGACAGATGCACGTGTAACGGACAAGGATGAGGCTGAAGACTCAATGGCTTAAAGAGCCTCCAAGGTACAGACGAGTGTGCAGCAAACATGATAGCCCAGAGAGTTATCTGGAGACAGACAACATTGTAATAGACAAAATAGCCCAGAGAGGCACCTAGAGACAGATGACATTGCTTGAGGCAAGATAGCCCAGAGAGCCATCCAGATTTTTTATCATCTTATTCTTCGTGTTCCCTTTATACCTGTTCTCCTTTTGTTTTCTTGTCAAGGCCATGGGATATCGAAGCAATGGAGGGGATCCCAGTCTGCTTACTATGGGGCAGAGACCAATCAAACAGAATAGGAGACAGGACAGTGTCTCCCTAGATGGGCTATCTTGGTGGCTCTAGGTGGCTCTCTGGGCCATCTTGCCTGCTACAGCCTCGTATGGTATTCTTATGGGATTTCCAGTGGGTTCTTATGGGATTTCTATGGTATGTCTATGATATTTCTATGGAATTCCTATGAGATGTCTGAGGGAAATCTATGATATTCTTATGGGATTTCTTTGTGGTACCTATACTAATTCTATGTTATATCTATGATATTTTCAGATGATTCCTCCCCTCCCCTAGCTGGGCTATCTTGGTGGCTCTAGGTGGCTCTCTGGGTCATGTTATCTGCTACAGTCTCATATGTTATTCTTATATGATTTCCACTGGGTTCTTATGGGATTTCTATGGTATGTCTACCTTGTTAGTTTATACGCCTGTCCGTTGCGTTTGCAAACACTCTTCAAAGCAAATTATCAGGACGCATCAGGTAAGCATATGAGATATCCACAGAAACAAGAAAAATAGCAAGAAACAAGAACAAGAACAGAACACAAATGTAAGAAGCTCCACGACAAGAAAAAATATATCTGGGTTTGCTCTATAGGCCGTCTTGGGAGAGGTAGGGGGGGGGGTCAGCCCAATGTTTTTTTTTTTCGTTTGTTTTCTGTGTGGCTCTTTCTTTCCTGTGAATTAGAAATATAATCAGAGTCAGGTGTTCCTCAAGTCTGCTTGTTAGTGACACTACAGATTCATAAGCATGAATTCCGTAGACGTAACATTTTTCCTAACAAAGATTCATATGTAATCTGTCACGTCGTCTGTCCAGACATGTGGAAACGTGGGAACTGAGAAACGTGGGGACTGAGAAACGTGGGGGCTGAGAGCGTCCCTTTCTGCTTGAAAAAGGGGAGCCCTTTCTGGGCAAAGAAAGGCAAGCCACTGGCATCAGGCCTTAAGGCCATTGTGTGGTGCAGGAGACCATGAATTCTTCAGCAACAGCTTGGGCCTTCCCCATTGGAGGAATGCATCCCCATGCTGGAATTGCGATTGCACTCAAGCTGCTGGAGAGAAGCCATACAACAAGCTCCATCCATGGGATCAGTTCACAGAGGTGGATCACTCTTGGGCCCAGGCCTTTCCTAGCAGTGAACACCCCTTGCTAACTGAGGTCCCTGGCAACAGTAGCAGGCTTGTGAGAGGAGATGCCCTGCATATCCTGTTCACAAAAGGTTTGTATGGGCACCTCCTTGGATCCATCCTGCATTATTTGTGCTGGTATGATGAAGGTGCACACCAGGCAACAAAGCCAGCAGATAGACTTGGAATCATCTTCAAAGAGGTCCAAGCAGTGTACACCGGCAAAGAAGTGACATGCAGGCTCACCAATTTGGTGCTAAGCATGTTCACTGATCCAAAGAAGCCTTGGGCAAACTGGGCCAACCTGAGCTGTAAAGGTGGTGAAGGCAAGCACCTGGCTCCATGCCTGCTGGAAGTCTTGAAAAACATCTTGGATTTCAGCAAGCCAGAGCACAGCCACATGCTCAAGTGCTTAGAGCATGTATGCCAGGTGGTGGCAATCTGGGACTCTGCAGGAACATTTCTCACAAAAGCAGAGTTCAAGAAGTCTTGGCAATTGGCACAAGATGCCATGAAAGAATACCAGTGGCTGAATGCATGGTCGGAAGATTGTGGAAGGAGTTCCTTCCACATAGTCATCAAGCGCCATACATTCCTACATCTTGCAAAAGATGCCTGGTATTTAAATCCCAGAGTCTTCTGGTGCTTCAAGGCAGAAGACTATGTGGGTCACATAAGTACTGTGACCCACAGTGTGTCCATGGGTGTGAAAGCAACCAAGATCAGCCAAAAACTGGCCATCAAGTACAGAATTTTATTACATCTTCTGTGCACAAGGCCAGGGTTTCATCTGCAAACCTCCGTTGAATAGCTTGGCTCTGCTATCCCTTGAGAAAGGGACACCCTGGCAAAAGGATTGCCCTTGCAAAAGGGCAATTGCCAAGACTAGCCCTTGAGAAAGGGTGCCCCTTGAAAAAGGGAGTTTGCCACAAGCAATCCTTGAGAAAGGATGTCCCTTGCAAAAGGGAAATTGCCAAAATCAATCCTTGAGAAAGGATGCTCCTTAATGCAAAAGGAAACCCCTTGCAAAAGGGCACTGCCACCTTAGCCCTGGAGCTCTTTGGACATCCCTTGGGAAAGGGAAAGATACCAGCACTGATCCTTGCAAAAGGATAAAACCCTTGCAAAAGGGTAAGTTGCCAGAGGCCCTTGAGAAAGGGCATCCCTGGAGAAAGGACATCCCTTGAAAAAGGGAGTGATGGAGCTAATCCTTGAGAAAGGGTCCTGATCCTTGGCAAAGGATAACACTTTGCCTTGAAATTTGTACATACAAACCTCCAAAAGAGGGGGCTGGTGCTGCAATGTTTGGGGTCCAAAAGGGAAAGGGGAGACAAGTGGAAACATTGCAAAAATATTGATTTTTATATTGATTTTTGGCTTGCTTTTCAAACCCAGCAAACAAATCAATATAAAAAAAATAACACCAAGGGCTCTGAAATCAATATTTTATATTGAAAAAACATTGAAATCAAAAGTGCTTGCCCCATATTGATTGTAATCAATATCGGATGCTCAGGGGAAGTAACCCTTCTTCTGGAATCTTTGTTTTGCGGTCGACACCATTTGCCCTGCATGTCTCACTGTTCCTGTCGATGTCCGGGTAGATGCCGAAGGCAAGGATTTGTTCACGGACACGACGCCCATATCGAGCACAATGGAACATGACCCTAAACAGGACGCTCATTCGATAGCCTGCCTCCTGTTTGTCCCATGCTCGTTTGTCATCGCTCTTTCCTCGTGGGGCTAGGAACACATGTGGGAATCTTGATGAGTCCTGTTTCCAAACGTTCTCATACTTGAGGAGGTCGTCGATCGGAACCCAACCTGCATCATCGCATTTGAGACCAAGATGGACCCTTTCCATACCGCATGATGCCTCAGGACGCGATTCAAAGCGGTGCTCACGTCCTTCTCATAGGGTTGGAGTTCATTGTTTTGTCCGAACCTGTAGTTGATGTCGATCTCGACTCCATTGTAGAACTCGTAGTTGAAGAAGGAACACCCTGTGCTTGGCACGATTTTGAGGAATCCATATGCACGGGCCTCGACTCTTTTGTACATGGGTTTGCGGAGGTTGGTGTCGGTGTACGCCGCCATGAAGTCTGGAACTTTCCAAACATCTCCACCCCCACGAATGATTGCGTCACGGATGACGTCATCGAGTTCGCTCCTGGTTCGTGGTCCTTCTTCGGTGATGTTCCTCCCACTAATGCAGAACTTTCCTGCTTCGTCCATGTCGCCCACTTCGGACATGTATAGGACGGTGTCATACCAATGGTATTCACCAGTGCGGGCTTCAGCTGGTTCTTCTTCTTCAGTGGTTTGTTGTCCAGCTTCCTCAGCACTCCCTTTCCATTCGCCACCCTCGGCCTCCATGTCCACATCAGATCCTGAGCTTTCGTCTTCCAATGACGTCCGAATGCCTTTTAGCACTTTGTTGATATCGGATTTCTTTGGATCAGTGCAATCGGCATGGTCATTACTTCCGCAGAAGATGCAGACATTCACGGACTCGGAGACGGCAAAGAAGTTTCCCAGCGCATCCAAGAGCTGTTGTTTTCCAGATCTTTCGGACTCTCTGGCGGCATCAGCAAAGTCATCTTGAGGCTCTTCTGCATCTGCCTCTCCAGGGTGGGTCGTTGACCCCAATCCCGGTTGAGCTTCCGCATCATCACCCATGTCGACGTCATCACCTGAGATGCCTTTCTTCTTGTGGAACTCTTGAATCACGGAAGCGGCTTCGAGGTCTGTCATACAGTTGAAGTCACGCAAGCTTTCGTGATGCCGTTGAGGATCCTTAGGACTTCTTCTGCCTCGGCTGGCTGAAGGGTGCAATCAAATGATCCGCGCCTCTTGTCGTTGATTGTTGAAGTGGTTCTTGAGACCGATCCAAAACCTCTGAGAGCCTTCTCCAATCCATTGAGAAAGTCAGCAGGGTCAGTGTTGACTTCGAAGACATCGACCAGGCCCATTGTCACATTGGCAACGTCAAGAACGCCCAGCCAAAATTCGATGATGTCTCCCACCTTCTCCGCGGATGCCCTCGTATGAGCAAAGATTTCGTTGGAACTGCCACCTGCTCGAAGAAATCCTTGTAGGCCACGTTTCCGCAGTCCTTTGTGCCCTGAGTCTCGAAATCTAGTGTTTTTAGGCTTCACGCGGATAGAAACCCGCGTCGTTTCGTGCATCAGAGCATTTTTTCTTGTTGCTTGGATTTTATGATTCATATTCCGCAGCCATTTGCATGTTAATTTTCCTACGTTTTCCCATATAATTTCAGCTTGCCTCATCATGCAGACAAATTTCATCTTTCAACAGTTCAAACTTCGTGTGCAGAAAAGTGAAAATCAGGCACCGCAAAATTATCAATCTATGTTTACAGAAGTGACAAGCTTTGAAGAAGTGAAGTTGTCATATACAAGAGCATCAAAGTTTCAACCTCTTGCATGACGCGCAAATGTCTTGCTTGCGGCAAAGCGGGGCATCGCTTGGAAAGCTGCAGCTCGAAAGCGGCTTAAACTGTATATATATATATATACATATAGGTGAGCCGCCGTCAAAATCAGGAACAAGAAAGAACAAGAAAAAAAGAAAAAGAAAAGGAAACAAAGGAAGACGCAATTCGAATTAAATCTAAACACACAAAGGGCATTCAGAATTAGATTTCAATCTTTTTTTTTTCCGCGCACCTTTTTAGCTGCAGAGTTCAAGTCTCGCGTCCGAAGCAAGGGGCCGCGCTACGCAGGGAAGCCGAGGCGGCTGGGGCCCGCGAAGTCAGCCAGAGAGAGGATGGCCAAGGGGCAAGGGGGTGTGGCAGGCGTAGGGGGCGTGGAAGCCCATGGCGCCGAGGTGGCGCTCATCGCCACGGCACGCTGCACCGCACAGGCGAGGAGCGCCCACCAGCGCCGCTGCCACCCAGAGCACATGGCCCGGCGCACTAGGGACGGCGTGCGGCGCGATCGGGCAGTCAGCAAGATGCGCATGAGGGAGAAGCAGTCGCGGCTCCATCGCCCCCCCGTTTCGGCGCCGAGGACAAGGAGGCGTTGTGGCCCCCCGCGCAGCAATTCCGGGTAAGCCCGGTGCTTGCGACGCTCGGCGGCCTCCAGGGCCGCGCCGTCCCGGGTGGCAGAGCCGTGAGTAGGCTGCCCGCGCCGATTCAAAGGCGCGACCAGGGTGGCGTCCCCGCAGAGCGCCACCCCGTGGGGGTCAGCCCCATAGATGACGATGTCCAATCGGCGTTGATCGGAGCAAGACACGCCCGGTATGTTCGTATCCCCCAGGAGTGGCTGGGCGATGACGCGGCCTTCAGCCCCGACCGCTTCACGCGCAACCCGGAGCCAGGCCAGCTCGACGACTTTCGCACGGCGGGCTAGCAGGCCGGTGCGATGGCAAGCGGTTGCGTGGTCCCCGAAGGGGTCCGAGGGGGCGCCGCAACCATACCCCCTGTCGCCGCCGCAGTGGCGCGAGGCTAGGGGCAAGGGGAGGCGGAGGCGGCGTCGCAAGGCCACCTGCATTTCTTCGGGCGACAAGGTCGTCCCGGGATCCGTCGGGATGGCAGTGACTTGCTGGTGCTCAGCTGGGAGCAAAAGAGTAAAGTGTTAACTTGCTGGTGCTCAACTTTCATGCTTTATCTCCACAAGTGATCCAGAGAGACTTTCGAGCAGTGCTTTGCTACTAATGCATCAGGTTTGCATTGATCATTTCTTATTAATATTGATATTTTGGCTTAGGGGTCTTGGCCAGTGCAGCAGATTTTTTTGCTGTAAAAAAAAGATGTCTTGATACTTTTATCTTTTATCTCCACCTAAACTGTCAAAAGGCATTTGTATTGATCTTCATTTTGAAAAATGCAAAGAAAAAATATATCCTAAATCAATTTTCCCGGTTTAAAATTTTAAGCAGGGCTGTGAACATGTACCACCATCCAGGTAGCCCGGAAGTTGAACATTGTTGTTGCTGAACATGGATATGTATGGGTATTGTTCTATCTATATATGTTCAACACCCGCAAAAAAAACATTGCTGAACATGTGAACATTGTGTTTGTTGGTGCTGACAAGTACCATGAACATTGCTGGTGCTGAAAAAGTACCAGCATCCATGTAGCCCCTTTCTCATCCATGTAGTCCCTGAGTTTTAGGTAGCTGTTGGTGCTGCACAAGTACCATGAACCCTGTTGGTGCTGAAGAAGTACCAGCATCCATGCAGGCCCTCATTTTTGAAATGTTAGCTTTGCATAGGCCCTCTGGGTGATTTGTTTACGAAAAGCACGTTGTTGTTTTTTTTTGGGGGGGACAGGGGGGGGGGGTTGATATGTTTTGTTAATTTTTTCACACTGAAAAAGTATCAGTACCATCATCCATGGACACCACAAGATGGCCCTGCCCTGCAAAAAAAATGGGACATCTCTTCACTCAGAGAGTTGTACCAGGATCCTTAACTTGAGAATGGCCCAGCAAAAATTGAGATAGCTCTTCACTGAGAGAGTTATGCGAGGATCCATATCTTCAGATGGCCCTGCAAAAAAATGGGATACCTCTTCACTGAGAGAGTTGTACCAGGATCCTTATCTTGAGAATGGCCCAGCACAAGTTCTGAAAAATTATGTCAGGATCCATATCTTGAGATGGCCCTGCAAGAGTTACTTGAGATATAGGAACATAGATGGCGCTGCGAAAGTTACTTGATATAATAGGGACCCCACCACTCAAAGAGTTTTATCAGGATCCATGTAGCATTTTGGATCTAGTCAGAGATAGCTGAGAGAAGTTCATTTTGAAGACGTGTCAGAGTCTCAAAAAGGAGGGGGGGGCAGGGCGTTGCAAAAAAGTCCATCTCGCCCTAGGCCAAGCTGATTGTTCTTCTTCAGGATCAGAGTCCTCCAAAGGCAGGGGGCCAAACGGGCACAGCTATGTTGAGTCAATGGTACTTTTGCAGCACCTTGATGCAACAATCTGGCATGGTGGTGCTTCTCCAGCGCCAGCCCAGGCATTGATGGGGCCAATCACTGTTGAAGAGGTGGTGCGCTGAGTGTCCAAGTGTGAGTGTTGGTGCTGTGTAAGTACCAGCTTTTACCTCCAGTGCTGAGTAAGTACCTGGATCCATCCATACACCTACAGATGACCTAAAATAATAAGATATACCTTATACGGTGCTGCGCAAGTACGTACAGGGACCTCATTTTTTGCAGTGTTCTTCACAATGTGGCACTTCTTCAGCGCCACAACATTACTGAACCAGATTCGTGCTTAATTTTAATGTGCCATGTTGCACATAATGTGAAACAATACCGTTTCGTTTGAACAAGTACCACCGTGGTGCTGAGAAAGTGGCACTAGCAATACAAGGGTGCTTCAAAGATGATTGCTTCAAATCAAGTTCAGCTGCACTTCAAAACTACATGTTTTCAAGGGTTTCTCATGTAACCCTGGCCTGCCATCAACGATCAGCATCGCTGTTCAGGAGGTCGTGGCCTTACTCGTCATGGAGGCAGGACCAATTGGGTTGGGGAGCATGAGCGGTTTCTTTTAGGACCATTGGGTGCTGAAAACATACCATGGTGGTGCTGCATCAGTACGATCTCCATGATTTTTTTCTTTATACATACATACATACATACATGCATGCATACATACATACATACATGAATACATGATCATACATACATTACATACATGATCATACGTGCATACATACATACATGCATAGGAAATGTGGTGCTGCACAAGTACCACATGCATAGGAAATGTGGTGCTGCACAAGTACCACTTGTTTTGCTCATTCTTCTTCAGCACTGGTACTTATTCAGCACCTTCTTTCTGTTTCAGAGGTACTTCCCCAGCACCTGCTATGGAAACAACTCCAAGTTTCTTGACCCATCATGCTCGGGGCTCAGTTTACGCATAGATGATGGGCTTCAACCGAACGTTGGAACACAAGAACATCCGCACCAGAAGTTTTTGCATGTCATGTATGATCATTATTTGCCGACCGCCATCTCAAATTCGAGTATATACATCAAACTTAACTTGACTGTGCCTGCGCGTTGTGTGATTCCGTCCCTCCCAACATTTTCCCAGCGTTGCGCAGCAAGCGTGCAGCAGCTTCTCACACATGATGTGCGGCGCCGCACTTTACTTGGTGACACTGCGCTTGCGCTTGCCACTTGGAACACTTTTTCTTGTATGGGGCTGGACATCTTCCACTCGACGAGGGTTGCTCACTCCGATTGCGATCATCTTCTGGTTGTCTCCGTAAAACTTGTGGTAGACATCCTGGACGGATGTAGAATCAAGATGTTGATCATTGATGTATAAATTCATTCAGAAATGACGCATGTGAAGAAACTGCTGCAACTGATGGCTAATGACAATTCTCCTCAAGTAGCTAGCCAAAAGAATAGGAAAGAAAGCGCATAAAACTTAGTGTAGCTGGCGAGGCACACAGCAGTCAGTGAGATTGGCAAACCCCAAGGCAGCATGGCCCACATCGTCAACCATGATCTTCGCATTGTCATACTGGGTCAGTGACACCACTTCGCAATAGATGCGAGTACTTGTGCGCCAATGCATTGCCAGGGTCATTCCGACTTTCAAGCTCTTTATTTGTGATGCTCTTCTCGCTTCGATCACCTTGTCTCCACGTAGGATTGCCTCAGCATAGCATCTTTTGGTGAGAAGTGAGTAGTGCTGGGGTTCCTCCGACATGACGCAGCTGTGGGTCAGTCGAGTGGAGGCATACCAGCTTGAGCACAAATGTTATGTTTGGGCATGCGCGCATGTCAGCATGCACGCACGTGAGCTTGTGGATGTGCTTATTTCGGAGACTCGTTACTGGTACTTGTTCAGCACCACAACATCCTGCTGAAAAAAGTTCATGATTATCAGCCATATACATGAGAATGATATACGCACGCAAATTATCCGTATCTATTATGCAATATGTTCTGTTTTTTGCAGTTTTTGGAGAAATAGCTCAGTTTGACTTTGAAGTGTCATGCGCCACAAGAGACAGGGACTCAGAATCAGACACGCTCGGCGTAGTAGCCGCAGACCCAAGCCTAAGCGAGCCAAATTCATGATGCCCCCCTAAGCGAGACAAACCTCTTCCCGTTCCGGTACTTGCGCAGCACCATTCCAATAATTTCTATAAACTCGCATGGATTATGGATTATTGGCTCCAATGAGTGTGGGTCAAGTGCATTGTTCTTCTTCAGGATCAGAGTCCTGCAAAGGCAGGGGGCCAAACCGGTGCTGAGTAAGTACCTGGATCCATCCATACACACCTACACATTACTTGCTGGGTGCATTGTTCTTGTCTTGCAGGGTGCTGCACAAGTACCCTGCTTTTGTTGCTCCCGGTGCTGCGCAAGTACCTACAGGGGCCTCATTTTTTGCAGTGTTTCACGCTTCTGTTTCCACCGGCGAAACGGAAGCCAAAACGGAAGCGACAAACCATGGAAAAAGATGGTGGAAAAACAGCTTTCCGGCACTTTTCTCATGCTAGCACCATCCTTTTGGTTGCAGTTGAATTTTGCCTTGGAGGAAAGAGTTTTTTTATTGTCAGATTTCTGGATCATAGCCAAGAAAGGCTCATTGCATACATAGCAAAGAAAGGCTCACTGCATACATGAGTTAGTTTGCAACAACAAGTGATCTTTGGCCACAATTTCTTCTGGTCTTGCAATTGGAGTGCCCAGCCATGGTTAAAGGAATCCAAGTAAAGTGTGGGTACAAAAAGTGCAGAAAAGCAGTGGACGTTAAGAACGTTCGCGGCTCTCTTACAGCTTCCAAAGCAAAGGTGGACTTGTCATTGTGTCGTACCTTGCGATCACATTGTAAGTCTGTAAAATTTTGTTCTGAAGCCCACAGAGATTTGTGCATCACCAAGCGCCCCAAAGGGAAACGAGGCGGCCGAGAGCCTTTGACCGCTGACCAATTCGCCAAGCTATTCCTAACCCTTCAAAGCTTTGCACCGTGGGCGGCTGTGCTGAGTTTGCTTCAATTGTGCATTGGCGACAGAGCGGACTGCAGCAGGCAATGCCGCTGGTGTTGGTTCAAATCATTGGACCCTGAATCTAAGGAACCAGCCACCATCAAAATTCCAAAAGTGAATGGGAAAACAGTTCCCAGAGAGATTCCTTTGCATGAACCATTTGCAAAATTTCTGTGGCAAATAAGTCAAATCAAATGCCTGGAAGCTTCCAATGGCGGACAGTGGCCTCATCATGGACAGCAAATCGGCCCCAACAAACCTTTGTTTCCAGGCTTTGATTGTACGGGCCAGAAGAGGGTTTGGTCCAAACCAATCTCAGAAAGGGCTTACTTGCAAAACTTGGCTGCTGCCAGTGACATCCTTGGTCGTGAAGTTGCTCAAGCTACCCTAGAAGGCAAAGGCCATGTATTCACAGGCTTTGACCTCACTAAGCTTGGCACCCACAGTATGAAGAAAACAGCGGTCACACTGATGGCTGAAGCCCAAGTCTCATTTTCGATCATTTCCAAAATCACTGGCACCTCAACCGAGATGTTGCAGAAATCTTATGACGTGCCAACAGTATCCAGGCAAAGCCGTGCCATGGCATCAGCATACCAAGGTGTTCTTCCGGAAGGCCTTGGCAGCAGCCAAGATAGCACTCCTGCCAGCCGAGCAACAAGGAAATTTTGTGGAATGTGTGGGATGGCCCGTGGCGATTTGAAGCAACAGTTCTGCACACAGTGCGGGGCACGGCTGTAAATAGCTCAGGTGATGTGTGAAATGGAACAGCCTGTGAAAAGGATCTTGGGAAAGATCAGACCCAGACCTGGCACCAGTATGAAAGAAAAGTTGTGTGTGATGTACTATCAGTCTTGAAAATGGCACTGTACTGAAGCACTATTCTGGCACGACAGGCTTATCTTGCTGAGAACAACACCTTTCTTGTAGCTTTAGGCCTCCAGCATAGTAGTCCAATGCATCATGAGTCCTTTGCACAATTTGTCCTTTATTGCATCGTCTTATCAATGCATCATCATTAGTCCTTTGCAGCACAATGGCTTTATCACAAAATATCACAAACAGCTCCATGGTACTTTTGCAGCACCATGACGTTAGAACAGCACACGGACAACAAGATTTTTTCACGCATTCAATGGCTCCAATGGCCTGTATAAACAAAAGCTCAAGAAGGGTAAGGGAACCAAGAGTTGGAAGTCACTCATGCTCTGAACCCGCATGCTCTTCATAGAACACGAAAAACTTCTTCCCAAACATCTTCATCTGAGGTGGGCAGTCTTCCCGAAGAGCTCCTATCTGATGGCCACTGTACATTGGTCAGGCGCTCGGTCTTTTGGATGCCAGCCACAAATGCCATAGTTCGGTCCTGCCCATGGGCCCATGTTTCGAGGTCATAGCCTTCATCAAAGCCATGGGTGAGGATCATCGCGTAGACCTCATCTTGGCGGTCAACACTCATCCGCAGAACGAAGATGTCTGGCTCCAGTTGCGAGAGTGCCTCAAACAAAACATCTCGGGGTACTGCTGTGACCACACAGCCTGTTAGGTCAGCAACATAGCACTTGAAGCCAAACCTGGGAGGAGGCAACTCACATCGGAGTTTCCAGTGAACCACCCTGCCGCATGTGGAATTCCTGCAATTCGGATGCAGCATTTGAAATCCAGGCGAGTCCACTTCAGAGGAGAACAAGTGGACCATGTCAGGCTTCACACGACGCATGGCAGAGGCAGGAAGATCCAGCCCTGAAAAGTCCGACATGTACCAAATGGTCCTCTCCTCAACTCGCCGAACTTTGTTGCGGCTGCCCTCCATTGCAGCACTGCTGTTTGTTGGATGCATTCCACTTTTCAGAAATTTACAGTGCAATTTCAGTGCAATTTACTATATTTATGATGTGTATAGCGCCGGACAACTACTTAGAACATCGTTTTGGAAATTTTTCGGTGGGTACGCGCGCTCTACTTAGAACATTTTCGGCGAATAGGGGGACGTATGTTCTAAGTGACTTAGAACATATGAGGATCCTCTACTTAGAACATGCCATCATATATACATGTAAATATATGTATATGTATACATACATACAACTTAACATTGCATATTTATATTATATATACAGGTGGTGTGATGTTGCGTTAAGATACATGGAGATGTCTATATTGACCGATTGAGCGGTTGGAATGGTCCAAAGCCTACAGCGGGACGAGATTCGAGATAAATAGGTACATATATTGAGCTGAACAAAATGAGCGAATGGATCCGGATGCTCTAGGTGAGAGGCTACAATTCGAACATCAGGTTTGGAATGTTTTTATTATATGAATATATAGTGCCGGACAACTACAATATTAAACATATATTATATATACACAGGATTTTCCAAAAATGCACGTAGATAGCTGGGGAGATTCTTACTTAGAACATGGGGGAACCCCCAAAACCTCTACTTAGAACATCCCGTGAACATATATGTTCTAAGTAGTGGTCCAGGATCTCTACTTAGAACATGTTTTGGAATTCCAAAACCAATGTTCTAAGTATATGTCCGGCACTATAATGATATTTATGGTGCTTATGACTTCTGTTCCATTGTGGACACACCTGGGATAGGTACTTGTGCAGCACCATGGGCTTGGGCAAGAAAGCCAAACACGCAGCTATGCAACTATTTGCACAGGATGTTCCACACTGTTTGTCAGCAGTGTTCCACAGGATGTCCCCATGTGAAGTTGCATGTCGGCAAAGTTCATGTGAAGTTGGTTTTCAGGAATAAAAAACGCTTTGCCTCATCAGAAGGTACATGGTGCTGCGCAAGTACCAGGCATAACCTCACTTTGTGGTTTTGGTGCTGGAGAAGTACCATTGGACATCCTTGCACAGAATGAGAAACCAAAAAAAACTGGCATCCACATCATTATATTCAAGAAACAGGGCCAGTACTTGTGCAGCACCCGGCAGGAAAAAATAAGGTACTTGTGCAGCACCCAAAGAAGCTTCGAAGCTGCTACTCTCTGATATGGCACTAGAGAAACATCTGGCATTTCCGCAGTGCCAAGACTTCACCTTTTTCTTTGCTCTTTCGAAGCTCTAAGTCTCCTAATCGGAATCCATCTAAGGGACAGCTGTTGCCTGCTGCTATCCCATCCCCTACTAAATGGGGAGCGATTTGGAGCACCACACCCTCACTGATGATTCTCAGCCGATGCGACTTTCTGCTTGAGATCCTCAATCTCTTTGGTCAGGGCAGCCTCCTTCTCCTTTAGCTCCTGTTTCTCATTTTCGAGCTCTGCCTGCACTTCACGTTCTGACAGGATGTCTTGCTCCACCTTTTCCAGGTTCTCTGTCACCTCAGCTTCAGCCTTCAGCTGACCCTCGGTTCGGCGGTCTCGCCAGGCATAGCGTTTGTCCTCCATGGCTGCACGGCTGTTGGATATGTAATGTGTTATGAAATGATATGAAATGATATGAAATGATATGAAATGATTCCAAAAGTACAAAATCAGCATGTTTTCCCTGCGACATTTCCACCTGTAACCAGCCACATGTATTGCATTAACATGCGCTTTCTTGTTTGTATCCTTAGCAATCTTCAGTGTGAATTGGAGCGTGGCTTTTCGAATGTTGAGTTTTGCATGGCCTATCTCACCAGCTTGCTTGAGACAAAACACTGAGCATGGCATCTCTGATTTATGTTATCAAAGGTACTTGTACAGCACCATGGCAATCACACTTTGCTGAGTACTGAATCACTGAGACAGCTTCTTAACTTGAGGCCCCTGCGCATCACATTCAATGATGGCCTCATGAGACATCACAACAGAAACATGTAAAAAAAATGAAAATTATAGGTCGGTCTCCATGAAATCACATTAGTATATATATATATAAGCAACAAAGCCGGTACTTGTGCAGCACCCGGCAGGAAAAAATAAGGTACTTGTGCAGCACCCAGAGAAGTTTTGAAGCTGCTACTCTCTGATATGGCACCAGAACATCTGGCATTTCCGCAGTGCCAATTCTGCTTCACCTTTTTCTTCCTCCCGTGCCCGTCTGTGCTGGGCAGTCAGTGTCTTTGCTCTTTCGAAGCTCTAAGACTCTAAGTCTCCTTATCGAAATCCCTCTATTAGGGATAGCTGACAGTGCCTGAGCGCCTGTCTGGCTGTGCTGGGCTCTAAATCCCTCTATTAGGGACCGAAGATTGCCATGCCACTCAGTCGCTGCATCAGCTCTTGCCTGCTGCTTTCCAGACCCACAGTATCTGTATCCAAATCCCCTACGAAATGGGGAGCGATTTGGAGCTATGATCGGAGTTTCCCAAGCAAATGGTAGATATTACACATGGTTATTTGATATCACAAAAAATGATTGTATAAAGGTTTCATGATTGATTTATGTTGATTTTATAGATGCTTAATGATGCCACGCCCACATCTTGCCACATGATGGGATATATATATATATACATACATACATACATATATCATATGTATAGTTGATTATATTTATATATACTTTATTATATTTTCAAAAAAAAACATATTTACAATAGACATGATATTCATAACAGGTCATACATATATGATCTGTTTAAAGTTGTTGATGTGCATATGCGTGTCAAAGTGTGTCACACATTACACAGGCCTGGCTGACTACTTCTTGGCCACCTTCGGTGCCTTTTTGGGCGCCACGCCCTCGCTGGAGCCTGCAGCACACACAGATGAAAGATTGAATTCATATTTGTCAGACCCAGCCTTCTCTTTTCACACCAGCTGCATGGGCAGAGGGCCCTGACATCTGCTTGCTCTCGGCCACACCAGGTCCTATCATGGTCCCCGGCACAAGCAAACACGTCATCTGAAATAAAGTCGGTACTTGTTCAGCACCCTCCAAAAAAGCATTGTTCACTTGGCATTCTGCCCAGCCTTCAGAGGAACTTTCAGAAGAGCTCGAGGAACCACTGGAGTCACTGCGGCTACTTTCGAGGTGCTGCAGCTTTTGCATGAGTGTGGCCTTCTTCAGTTCGAGCTGCTCGACCCTGTCTCGCAGTGCCTCCACCTCCTCCTTCTTCACCAGTGTCTCCTCACGGAGAGCCATCAACTCCTGGTTCTTCCTCTCGATCCTCTTAGCACCTTCTCGCTGAACTTGAGCCGGGGTGCGCCGATGCCCGCGCTTGTCCGGCATCCCTTTGTGCGTCCACCCAAGCCAAGCGCCCACCCTTTGTGCGTCTCCTGAACGTCAGCCGGTGCTGATGTCCACCCACAAGTATTCTTCTCGCCGGTTGGTCTGGTGATGCTAATGAAACACAAGGGCGAGGTGCAAAGCCATGGTCTTCGAAACATTGGGCCAAAAAATCGCAGAGTGTGTACAGTAATCACAGAGCCTGTGAAATGGCACACTTCCAACTAGAGTCACACAATTTCAGTCAGGGAATTTCATTCAGCACCAAAACAGACCGAAAGGTACTTGCACAGCACCTTGATTTCATGTAAGGCACAGTCCATGAAGGCTCAAGCACATCTACCTGTAATAGCACCCAACATAGCACCCAAAATAGCTCAGGAATCGACCGGATTGAGTTCAGGAATCGACCGGATCATCACCGTGATCAACCTTGGAACAGATGACACTGTCACTAGGGGTGGGTTTTCGAATGTTGAGTTTTGCATGGCCTATCTCACCAGCTTGCTTGAGACAATACACTGAGATACACTGAGCATGGCATCTCTGATTTATGTTATCAAAGGTACTTGTACAGCACCATGGCAATCACACTTTGCTGAGTACTGAATCACTGAGACAGCTTCTTAACTTGAGGCCCCTGCGCATCACATTCAATGATGGCCTCATGAGGCATCACAACAGAAACATGTAAAAAAATTGAAAAATATAGGTCGGTCTCCATGAAATCACATTAGTATATATATATATAAGCAACAAAGCCGGTACTTGTGCAGCACCCGGCAGGAAAAAATAAGGTACTTGTGCAGCACCCAAAGAAGCTTCGAAGCTGCTACTCTCTGATATGGCACTAGAGAAACATCTGGCATTTCAGCAGCGCCAAGACAGGATCGCAACCAGCACAAGGCTGCCATCTTTTTCACCAGGTAGGCCATGGCTGCAGCTGTGCTGTCACATTTGCAATTCTTTAATGCACCTTCCCACAAGCAATCAGAACCATCTTGATCACTCGCGCCAGCAGTGGTACCGGCACAGCATTTCCAGCTGCTCGGCGTAGCTGGCGTTCTGACATATGGTGCCAGTAATCACCAACCCTTTCGAGACTGATGCCTTGAAGGCTGAGAATCTCGCGGGTTGTCATCTTACGCTCAAGCCAGGAGAGCCAATGGCCTGAAGAGCCAGCTCGGGTCACTGTCAAGCATGGACTTACACCCCACATAGCGTGAGGCACGCTGCCCGAAATGTCACAAACATACTCCTCGTGTCCGAGAATCCAGCCCTGTTTTGCGACATTGGCAGCAAGCTTCTGCACATTATTCTTCTCCGTGTTGTTCAGGGAATCCATGCCCAGCTCTTCTTGATGCTGGATGTTTTCCTTAAAGTAGTTTCGTAAAGGAAGCATGGCCACATCCCCTGGCCAGACAAACGGCCTAAGCAATGAAGCTTTGCGAACCCCGCAGATGAAAATGCGCTCCCGATGTTGCGGCAGCCAACCAACCGCAGAATTCTCCAGCACTTTCCATTCCACGTGGTATATATTCATGACGGTCAGGATGCTAATAATCATGTCCAAAGTCTCTTTGTGTTGTTGAGCAAAATTGCCCACATTCTCCAAAATGAAGCACAAGGGCTTGTGAAGCCACAGCCACCGCAGGATCCAGAAAATCACATGACCGCGTGGGTCCAGGATGCCATGGTTGTTTCCTGCTTTGCTGAAAGGCTGGCACGGAAAACCTGCTACAAATAAGTCACAGCTTGGAGAAGCTAAGAATTCCTCTGTGCAGCAATCTGAAAAGACATTGCAATGGCCATGCATTGCATGGTTCAAATTCAGCAACTTGTGATCGATTTCACACGCCACGCAACTCACAAACGATACCCTTAACATCTCCAAGGCCAGAAGTTCTGCGCTCAAGCCACTGCAGCAGCTGCCAACACGGAGTCCACTACTGTCAGTGTGCCTGGAGCAGCTGGAGCACCATGAAGATCTTGACGAGGCAGGCGCCATGATCCACTGAAGCAACATCACCATCACATCTTTTCTGACTCTTTCTTGGCTCTTTCCGGACTCTTTCCGGATTGTTTTTTGAACGCCCGGCATCAAGTCACAGCGGTGGCCGATTCTAAACACACACCATAAACTTGCAGCTATCTGCAGTGTGATATGTGATGCGTGTGATGTGATATGGTGATTCAGGCACTGCAACTTCTGATATGAGAAGCCAAATCTATTGCGCTAACATGTATTTTCTTGTTTGTATCCTTAGCAATCTCAGGAGGGCTTATCCGGTGTGAATTGGACCTTGGTTTTTCGAATGTTGAGTTTTGCATGGCCTATCTCACCAGCTTGCTTGAGACAACACACTGAGCGTGGCATTTCTGATATATGTCATCAAAGGTACTTGCACAGCACCATGTCAATCACACTTTGCTGAGTACTGAATCACTGAGACAGCTTCTTAAATTGAGGCCCCTGCGGCCCCTGCGCATCACATCGATCGCCTGGCATCACAACAGCAAAGACCAAATGGCACAGCAGCTGAAACATGGCTCAGTGACCCGGAATCCACATCTTTTATTCAAGAAACAAGGCCGGTGCTTGTGCAGCACCCGGCAGGAACAAAAAAAAGGTACTTGTGCAGCACCCAAAGAAGCTTCGAAGCTGCTACTCTCTGATACGGCACTAGTCACTAGAGAAACATCTGGCATTTTCCGCAGTGCCAATTCTGCTTCACCTTTTTCTTCCTCCCGTGCCCGTCTGTGCTGGGCAGTGTCTTTGCTCTTTCGAAGCTCTAAGTCTCTTAATCGGAATCCCTCTATTAGGGATAGCTGACAGTGCCTGAGCGCTGGCCTTGCTGCCCGATTCCGAAACAGAACAAACACTATACATTAATAGGTCATTTTGTTTTTCATTTTTCAATATGCACATCAATGAAATGAAATTGAAATGAACTTTCCTCCAGGGACATGGCTGCAGCTGGGTCGTCACTCATTTCATAAAGGTTCAAATTTTGAGCGTGGGCTGCCCGATTCCAATATCAATGCAACAAGTTGGCAACAACTGATTTGGGATTTTGCTATTGGTAGGGACATGTCATGTCTGCAGTTTGTAGCCCAATCGGCTCTCGCTGGATTTCCAGCAGAGCTTTCCCTCAAAATGGTTCAAGCGCGCTCAGGGTATCAGATCATCTTCACTGATTGCCAAGGGAAGCCAATGCCTGCATGATCGAAGCCTCCGTATTGCCCTTGCCGCCCTTGCCGCCCTTGCTGCCCTTGCCAGGCTTTCCTCCTCCTTTGGTTCCTTGGCCAGGCTCTTCTGGTTCTGGGTCCTCACCGTCTCCTTTGCCGTCTCCCTTTTTGGTTCCCTTTTTGCCTCCCTTTTTGCCTTTGCCTCCTTTGGCTCCTTTGACTCCTTGAGTGCCCTGGGCATCCACCAGCTTGTGCAGATTGACATCATACAGCTCAGACTCAGGAGTAAGGAACTCCTTCCAGCAAGCACGGACCACTTCAGCTTCCAGCACCTCGCAAGCATACTCAGAGAGGCTTGAGCCTATATATGGAACTTTCGATTTCAAGCATGCCAAAGCGAAGTTCACATCCATGCAGGTGCTATCATAGACACCACCCAGCTCGAAGGAGTGGATCATTTCAATGTAGAATGCGGTCGGAAGGGAGTAGAAGCTGGCAGGCAACATGTCCTCGATGTCTCCAGGAAGAGAACCTTGACCTTGACAAGGACCTCCTGCCAGCACCTTCCCGTTTTCCCCCAGCATCTTCTCCTTGCATTCCTTGCTCACCAGGAATCCGCCACGGAAGGGAGACACAACCACCGGTCCAATCAAGGAACCATGTGTGGAGCCTACATAGGTCTTTCTCTCCCGGTCTGTCAAAGCCAAGCCCTCTTTGCTGTAGACATGCAGCCCTTCCACCTGGGACACCATGCCACGGGTAAGGCATTTTCTGGTTCTGAGAGCCTTTTCGTCATATGCCACCTGAAAGGTATTGCGGGATTTCATCATCACGTCACCACTGGGCAGCACCAAATCCTTGGAGAATTGGGCTTCCAAAGAACGAAACCCATCCATGCACATCACCAATGTCTCCTCAGTGATCTCTGTCTCACCACGGGCCTGGAAAGCTGCATGAACATGCTTCTTGAACGTTGCCTTCTGGTATGGAGGACAGCGGCAGTGTGGCTGTGCAGATGATTCACCTTGAGTTTTGGTGTCATACCACACGCACCAATATTTCCCACGCACGGGAAACTTCTGCAGCACAGTGCCTTCCAGCAACTGTTGTGTCTTCAGAACCGACTGCTCAAATGGCCTGAACGTGATGAAGCGCCCAGCATACTCTTTCACTGCTCGCAGGTGTTCTTGAAGTTCTTTGGCGTTCTCCTCATCCTCTAGGAGCTCACTGTCCACCAAGCTTTCCAAAGAAACCTTCGTCTCTGGATCCTCGTCATCATCAGCAGCCAACACAGATTCCTTCACTTTGCCTGGGCTGATCTCTGCCTCTAGCTTGAGCAAGATTTCGGAAACAAGGTCAGCAACTTTTTGGGACAGCATGACGTCCTCAATGTTGGTGCCTCCTTTCAAAATTGTTTTGAAATGCGGGTCCAGCGTCTTGCCAAACACTGCAACCTTCAGGAACTGCACCACTAAGATTTCTGCATCTGTGTACCCGCCCTGCCATTACAAGTCAACTTCCTTGCCTTCACTTCCGCAGAAGGATCTGAAGATGTTGTGGTTGGTCAAGTTCAACTTCACCATGTCTTTGAATGATTCTCTTGGAAACTTGCACAGGACGTTGGTCACAAAGTATTCCATGACTTCCTTCTTCGTGAGAAACAATTGGATGTATCCAACAGATCCTGAAGCACCTTTGAGCTGTCGGAAGGTAAAGTTTGTGGGCCCAAACTCATCCGGCATGTGGTGCAGGTAGTCCACCATGCTCTTCATGATCCACAACATATTCTCAGCGGTCTTGCCCTTCATGGTGATCTGCTCCAAAGAACTCAACTGGTTGAAGGGCGACGCTTTGCCATGGAGCTTGGCATCCTGCAAAGCAGTTCAAGACTGTTCAAGACATTGCTTGACCTATCCATTGGCAAAAGGGTACTTCTACAGCACCCATGAAAGAAAAGGGTACTTCTACAGCACCCATGGATAGGACATGATATACAATGATATATATATATATACAACAATATTATGAGCTGCAAATTTCTGGTGGTTGATGATTGTTGGGCTGGTTTCGTGGGATTTTACATGTTTGACACATCAACATATGGGAATGATAGGGCCTAACAATCATACATTTTACATGTTAAATAAGCTTACAATGGCAAACAAAATATTTCTACAGCACCCATGGCAGAAAAGGGTACTTCTACAGCACCCATGGCAGAACACGGCGGCCAACAATCCTCCATTATGATGTCCAAACTCTCTGGCGCAGCAGTGAACAGCCTGTGGTACACCTTCATCGCGGTATCCACGAAATTTTCAGTCACACGATCACTGAACTTGGAATCAGTCTGGATCACGTGCTCCTTCCACGCAGAAGCGAGCTCTTTGTTGGAGAGATCCCTGTTGGCCGTGGTCTTGATCAGTGATCTGTAGCCGACAAGTTCATACACTCGCTGTGTGACATCGCGGGCGAGGGACTCAAAGTCTGAGACCACCATCTCGCGGAGGTTCACAGCACGCCAGTAGGCCTCCTCTGCAGTTCCCAAGGTTTCGAAGATGAAGGTGCAGCAAAGGCACAGCTTCCGCCACCCTTGCAGCTCATCCTCGTCTGCCTCTCCAAGACGCTCATGGATCCGAAGCACCAGTGCATGGACGAGCTCTGGTGGGCTCACAAACTCGAGTGCCCCGAACCTCCTCATGATGGATTCTCCTGTGGCCTGATCAGGAGCTCGTACCACAAACTGGTCAAGCAATGTCTGTGGAGTTGCAAATTTCGTCTCCATAATCACATTGATGGAACGCTCGCTGATGGGAACACCTGGCTGCGAAAGATGAGTGAGCTTCAGCCAGAAAAGGTTTGCAGAGCAGTCATACTTGCCGCTGGAGCTCAATGTTGTAGTTGCATGCTTCGCACTGAAGGACACCTGTCCACACAAAATGCTCTTACGCTCTCTAACCGGACCCCACCTTCAAATGCTGTCAGGACATCGAAGCCAGTAGTGAAATTTACCCAGAGCAGGCATCAGTCGGGGACGTCCCCGACTGCTGAGGGGATAGGGTAGGATATGCTTCTAAGCCAGTTGAGAGGATGGGGTTTGCTTACCTATGAGCCTCACCCTGCGTGACATATGTTGGCACCCTATGCCCTCAGCAGTCGGGGACGTCCCCGACTGATGGGTGAAGGAGGTTAAAAACACATCTTTGCTCGAGTTAAGGATTGAAAACGTTATCCCTCTGGGCCTTGTGATTGCCCTCTTCCATCTTCAATGGTGAAGCAGAAAGCATGTCTGCAAAGATTGGGTGCTGAAGGATCTCATCTCTGGCTTTGGTCACAGCAGTAATTCGTTGCAGATTGACCGAGTGGATCAACTCCGTGGGCTCAAACTTCACGGCCACAGGCTGGAACAATTTGGCCTGCTTCGATGCGGATGCCGGTGCCGACTCTGGGGATCTCTTCCTCGAAGCCATGATGACCAATCGAGGATCGTAGAGGGCCAACGAATGCAAGTCCAATAAATGCTGAAAGCGGCTGCGTTTGGAATGTTCACATTTCGACAACAACAGAAAAAGTCCGTTATTAAATGTGAAGTCTGTAGGTGCACAGTAGAAATGCATCACATACGACAGTAGTACCCGGGCACTGTCCAGACAAAAAGTTCCTTCCACACAAATGTCCCTTGCCTTCACATTGTTTAGTGCAACACGGTGTCCCAACCTCAACAGGGAAGCACCAAGGCTTTGCTCTCTCGGCTCGGGCTTGGTGCTGACTGCATGTCTATATGTTTAGCCTTATTATGTCAAGGTTGTGGGGAGAAAAGCAAGAAAACTTTCGAGATGGTCAGAAAAAAAATCTGCATCTTGTCATTAGGGTACTTGTGCAGCACCCAAAAAGGCTTGATAATACAATACAATGCAATACAATACAATACAGTACAATAGAATATAATATAATATCGATAATATAATATAATATAATATAACATAATATAATTTAATATAACATAATATAGTACAAAATCACAAAATACAGTAAACAATAATATAATACAAAAAATATAATATAACATAACATAATATGAGGCCTTGGTGAGACCTTGAGAAATCTCATTTTTTAAAAATATTTAGACATATTTTGACAAAAAACAAAATATAAAAAAATTAAATGTCACATCGATACATTGAAAATGAACCACTGAATGTCTTAAACCTGATTGTGGACAGAACTTATGGATAGAAATCTCATTTAAAAAAAATGAAAAAATGAAAAAATGAATTTCATTTCAATGCCTTGAAAATGAACCACTGAATGTCTTAAACCTGATTGTGGACAGAACTTATGGATAGAAATCTCATTTTAAAAAAATATTTTGAAAAAAAACAAAATTGAAAAAAAAAGTCTCCCGGTTGGACCACCCCGTTTTTCAGGCCATCTGCCCGGAAATGGGGAGACACAACAGGGAGAAAGTGATGCAAAATGAAAAATGTCACTTTTATAAATTTTAAAAAATTATTTCTATCCATAAATTATGTCCACAATCAGGTTTAAAACATTCAGTGGTTCGTTTTCAAGGCATTGAAATTCATTTTTTTTTCAATTTTGTTTTTTTTCAAAATATTTTTTTAAAATGAGATTTCTATCCATAAGTTCTGTCCACAATCAGGTTTAAGACATTCAGTGGTTCATTTTCAAGGTATCGATGTGACATTTAAAATATTTTGGCTAGGTGAGGGTCTCAAAAGTGATAAGCTACATGGATTCTGGTACTTTTTCAGCACCAACAGGGTTCATGGTACTTGTGCAGCACCAACAGCTACCTAAAACTCAGGGACTACATGGCGGATGAGGAAGGGTCCGCACGGATGCTGGTACTTTTTCAGCACCAGCAATGTTCGTGGTACTTGTTCAGCACCAACAAACACAATGTTCACATGTTCAGCAATGTTTTTTGTGGGTGTTGAACATATAATAGATAGAACATCCATATGCAGCCAGTGCTGAGGCCACCGGTCCATGAATGTTGACGAGCTTTCAATGCATAGACCTCACGAAAAGGCAACTTCAAAGGACCCATGCACTCTCACAGTCCCGACTATGTGGCATCACATGATTTTTTTTTACATTGAACATGATCCATTCCTCCCTGTCAGCTCATCCATTCCTTTTTTATCTCTGTCAAAGGCCTTGCTGCATGGTTTTGCATCTGGCCATTCCGGGTCCACGATTGTGGAAATGATGAGCAGGTGTCCATCTACCTGCCATTCCACTACCTGCCATTCGGCAGGTGGCCATAGGTGACTTCTATGGCAAAAGGCCTTGCTGGCCATTCCGGGTCCACATTTGTGGAAAATGATCAGCACGGAGAGCTAGTACTCCTCCAGCCAATTGAGAGCCGACGACCCTCCAGCTCCTGGGAGAACAGCTCCTCCTTGCTCCTCCAGCCAATTGAGAGCAGACGACCCTCCAGCTCCTCCAGCTCCGCCGATTTCTCCTGGGAGAACAGCTCCTCCGTCTCTGCCATTTTCTCCTGGGAGAACAGCTCCTGGGGGCGGGTCCAAGGTCTCAGGGATCGTCCCATGGGCAAGATGGCCAGGTGCTTCTGCATCTGGCAGCCGCGGGATGTTCTCGTCCATGACCATGACCCAGTCCATCTCTCTGACCAGGACCCACTCATTCTCATCCTCCAGGCTCGTTGCCATGTTGATCTCGAACATGCCCTTCAACGTCAGAGTTCGACGGCCAATTGTGTCTGTTAAGCCTAAGTTTTGATGCGCTGGACAATGAGAATTTCACAGACAATGGGCGAAACAGTACATGTTACAAGAAGCTGAACTCAAAACAAACCTGAAAGCTTCACTGCCCACCCTAAGTGCAAGGTGAAACAGCACATGTTACAAGAAGCTGAACTCAAAACAAACCTGAAAGCTTCACTGCCCACCCTAAGTGCAAGAAACTTTGGCCATTTCCAATGAACATGTGATCTCGCCAGTACGGGCGGTATCCCGTGCAGTGGAAGCCTTGTAGGAACAGACTGACACGATTGCCATTGGCATTGTCTTCCTCAAACTGTTGAATTCGATACGAGCCATGCGCAGGAGACCATGCCAAGCGCCCACCCTTTGTGCGTCTCCTGAACATCAGCTTGCCGGTGCTGATGTCCACCAGCAAGTACTCCTCTCGCCGGTTCGTCTGGTGATGCCGCCAGTGGAACACAAGGGCGAGGTGCAACGCCATGGTCTCCGAGACTGTGGGCCAAAAAAATCTCAGAGTGTGTACAGTAATCTCAGAACCGAAAGGTACTTGCACAGCACCTTGATTTCATGTAAGGCACAGTCCATGAAGGCTCAAGCACATCTACCTGTAATAGCCCCCAACATAGCACCCAAAATAGCTCAGGAATCGACCGGATTGAGTTCAGGAATCGACCGGATCATCACCGTGATCAACCTTGGAACAGATGACACTGTCACTAGGGGTGGGTTTTCGAATGTTGAGTTTTGCATGGCCTATCTCACCAGCTTGCTTAAGACAATACACTGAGATACACTGAGCATGGCATCTCTGATATATGTCATCAAAGGTACTTGTACAGCACCGTGGCAATCACACTTTGCTGAGTACTGAATCACTGAGACAGCTTCTTAACTTGAGGCCCCTGCGCATCACATTCAATGATGGCCTCATTAGGCAGCACAACAGAAACATGTAAAAAGATTCAAAAAATATAGGTCGGTCTCCCTGAAATCACATTAGTATATATATATAAGCAACAAAGCCGGTACTTGTGCAGCACCCGGCAGGAAAAAATAAGGTACTTGTGCAGCACCCAGAGAAGTTTTGAAGCTGCTACTCTCTGATATGGCACTAGAGAAACATCTGGCACTTCTGCAGCGCCCAGGACACCACGCGGCAATCTTTTGTCACTCTGCGTTCCCCTACAGATGTCCCAATGTGCAAGCACTCAGTTCACATACCACAAATACCTCTTTGGGTACAAGACACCCGGGCTGTTGACTTCAGGAATTGCTCTTTGGATAGCACATTTTTGCGGTTCAAGTGACTAGCTACAGTTTCAGTAGTCAACGCCAGGATTTCCATGTCTCGCCTCTGTTTGACAGGTAAATGCTCACCAGCAACCTTGTCAGTGGCCGAAGCGAACTCTGCCCAAGTTGAAAGCAGCTTCCATTTAGATTGCGGCATGTGTGACACTCTCCTCACTGCCTCTGAAAGAACAGGGTCATGTTGTGCAACTTGCGGATCGACAAAGATGGATCTCTTTGTTGCAATGGCCATCCCATAGCTAAAGCACACGCCCTTGCCCCGCTTCAAGGCAAAATCCAATGTCACAACATGCCCTCCCTTCAGCGCGGTGTTCCACAAAACCACATCTGGAGGGCTTCCTGGATCTTCAACGACACAAACATCAGCACGCCATGGGTCAGCCACCAAAGTCAAAGTCTGAGGAAAATTTGGCAAATTTTGCCACTCCATTCTCTCCAAGAAGAACTTGTGGAACGCAAAGTCCACCGCCGGTGGGAGAGGGCTCATGAGCTGAAGCATTCGGGCTTCATCGGCCTTACGCTTCTGCAAATTTTTTTGTTGGTTTGAAACGAAGTGTGCCACTTGATCACGCAATCCTGGGGGTACTTCATTTGCCAGAAGCACCCGTTCCAAGTATGCCTCCATTTGGTTCTTCATCTGCTTGGATCGCTGAAAACCAAACTCGGCATCAATCTTTGCCTGATCCTCCTCTGTGCGATCCACTTGTTCCTGCCATTCACTTGCAGCTTTCACCTGAGATCATCTGAAGTGGGCTAGTGACAAAAAGCATTTGTTCAGTGCTATGATTTAGAGGTACAGTACTTGTTCAGAACCAAAACTAACTAAAGATCGGCTGCAGATCAGTCTGAGTGACTGTATCCCTTGATACCAGAGCCGCGTTCTCACCCACATGCTGACGGCGCTTTCTGACCCACTGCGCCTCACTTTCAGGTTGCCTTTTCCTTGGAATCCCTGCATCCAATCGGTTGCAGCAAGAGTTTCTCGGGGGTCCATGGACTTTGCGCCAACAGTCTTGCGCAACCTTGCAAACTTCTTTCAAATCATTTTCGGAGCAATCGATGACCACCTTGGCTTCTGCCAAGTAGGTTGCGGGATCCATGTGGTCTCTGGCAGGAGTGATTTGATTCTGCAGCTTGCTGAAATTCTGCTCAACACCACTAGTCGAGCAACCATGGAAGGCAAGATATCGCATGATGACCAATCGAAGCGTGTCACTCGGATGAGCCTCAGTCATACATACTCCTTTGACCGGCCTTCCCCACCACCAGAAAAACATCTTCGACCGACCTTCCCCACAACCAGAAAAAATGCTGCGTGATCACCAAGAAGCCTTTGAGACACTGGATCTACAGGATGTCTTCTGGATAGCTGAAGACCATGCAGTTTGATTGTCCAGTTTGCGGGCTCTGGCTTCATTGATGGCAATGGGCAAATGGTCCCAGTACTGGCTGACAAACGCATCAATATTCAACCCAAAGACTTGACAAAGCCTAGAGCCATGTTTTCTCACAGTGTCAGCATCAAACTCCACAGCATGTCCCTGCACCCTTTGCTGCACGTCAAACAACTTGAACGCCCCAAGTAGCTCGAAGTATGGAAACTCCGTGTTCACCACTTCCACCGCCAGTGAAACATATGCCCTCATGCTTGCCAGGCATTGAGTCAGCATCACTTGATTTACCTTCCCAGGCCCTCCAAGACTTTTTGCTTCGCCCTTCAAAAGAAATCCTCGGGCCTGATGCAGCTGCACCAGGATGTGTTGGGTGTAGCCTTCTGCACGGAGGACCGCCCCTTGGTTGAAGAGATAATGCAACTCACTCAGAAACTGCTCAGCCTGCAAATGCAACACGGCCGGATCATGGTCTTCGCTATCAAAGCTTCGAACAAGGCCCAGGGCAGCATCTGCGCAATCTGCACACATTCCGAGCAGAATAAGCCTCTCTTCATTCACCCATGTAAGGAATGCATCCGCGCATTTGCCATCTTCTTCCCCTCTCCTGTGAATGGTTGCCCAAATAGCTGTTTGGAACAATGCTTCGAGAAACAGAATTCCACGTCCCAAGGGCTTTGACACTGAGTCAAAGCGTTGTTTCTTGAAGGACAAGTTGCGAATCCTCTTGGCAGACACTGGGCTTGATTCAATGGTTTGGCAAAACTCATGAAACTTCACAGAGAGGACGCCCGATTTTTGGATCATGCGGACCACACTGGAACTGTCTCCCACAAACATCGACCATGCTTCAGAGAGCTCTGGAATCACATTCCATGGCCTGGAGAGGACCCTGCGAGATGCATGTGCTTTGTCCTTGAGGATAATTTTGACGTCTTTGAGCAACATGGCTCGAATTTCTCTGGCACTGGTTTGCTCATCACTGGCAGCATCCGCATCTAGCACCTCAATGTGCTTCAAAACACTTTTGTAGAGGTCCTCGTCTTGCTGGCAGAATTCCCTGAGCATCTGTTGCAGTGCAGCTGCAAGCACGGTTGATGTAGTTCCTGAGCAATTTCAACACCAAAACAAAACATAAGAAACATAAGGCTAGGTGAGGGTCTCAAAAGTGATAAGCTACATGGATTCTGGTACTTTTTCAGCACCAACAGGGTTCATGGTACTTGTGCAGCACCAACAAGTACTTAAAACTGAGGGACTACATGGATGAGGGTGGGGCTACATGCATGCTGGTACTTTTTCAGCACCAACAGGGTTGAACTGGATGTATCCTGGATGAATGGTTCATGGTACTTGCGCAGCACCAATAACTACCTAAAACTGAGGGGCTACCCCATGTTAAAACAAAAAAAAAGGTCATTGAGAGTCTCATGTTGATGCCGAGTCTCTCTCCAAATCCTTGATGCCCAAAATCCCTCGTCGGATTTGCAGCTTCTGATTTGCAGCACGAAAGCGAACCAAGAGCTTGAGTTGCCTGACATCTGTATGCAGTGTGATTGTCTCAGCAGTGGCTATGAAACGTCTGTCCAACTCAAACACTGCATCACCCAAACACTGCACCATATGAGTGATCTTCTTGCGGCCACCAACACCAGCTTCTCCATGTCTGAGGGCTGAAGGGCCTTTCATTCGACCCCTGGCCACCTGCTCAAACGCACTCATGCTTGGAGCATCTTCGTCCGCAGTGACCTCAATCAGCCCCAGCTGCGCCAAAGCTTGCTGGTGCTGCTTGCACTCCGAGTGCCGCTTCATGTTGCTGAAGTTGCCTGTGATCACATCATAGTTGCCGTACTCGTTGTCTTGCTTTGTCATCTTGCAAATGACACAACCAACTCGACCTTCATCAGAGACCGAAAGCCAACTCATATTTAGCACAGGGATTTGGGTTTGCTTTTCCCACTTCCATCGATTCCTCTCCCACAACCTCCAAAGATCGACCTGCTCTGTAGTTGGCTCCCATTGCTGCTCTGTAGTTGGCTCCCATGTCTTTGTCGATGAAAAGGCCTTGGGTGTTGTTGTGGACGAAGAGAGCCTTGGTGGCTTTGACATTGCTGTGGAGGATCCATCCAGCCTTGTTGCAAACCCAGGAATCATGGCAGCTGCTTCCCAAGCCCAAACTATAAGGTCAATCTGACTCCGACTGAAAAACGGTTCAATGGCTGGATCTCCTCTTGCAGAATCCATAATCAAATATGTTCTGTAAGACTGATATGATGGATTGATATTTGGCCTGTTCCAGACCCAAGATCTATCTGACTCTGACTGAAACGGTTCAATGGCTGGATCTCCTCTCATAGAATCCATAATCAAATATGTTCTGTAAGACTGATATGACGGATGGAGATTTGACCACTGGTCAGCCCAAAATGGCTGCAGTCCACACATGCACTGATGAAATCGTCATACTGCAAGCACGTCTAAAGAACTGAAGAAGTCTTGTCGTACTGCCGAGATTGTTACAGATCTGAAGAAGTCTTTCCGTGCTCCTCGCTGCAACCTGGCTATGTGAATACTATAACGGCCAGAAAGACAAACCCAGACAGCAACACACACAGAGCAAATCACAGTACTTCTTCAGCACTGTTTGCATAATGGTACTTATTCAGCACCACAGCACCACATCACAAAAGCTATCCTCCCTTGTCTGAAAGACAAGAAAGACTCGGCGGGGAGGCACTGCACGGCAGTCATCGACCTTGGTAAGCAAAACCACAGCAAAAGCAAGTCAAGGAACTGCAGGAAATGATGCACACACGTTGTATTACAGCGGTACTTGCCCAGCACCAGCCCACAGAAGAACAATCTGGCACTTTCGCAAGCTTGATGCGCTGCCATCTTTTTTGCCCGTCGCCATTCACTCATTGTCATGCCGCTCCTTCTGCTTGGCCTTCGACTTGGCCACGGTACCCGGTGGGCCTCTCAACAGAAACAACATAAAAATCTTTCGAACATATTGAAACAGCCCGGCCTTGTCTTGTAGTAGGTGGCGTAGTAGGTGGCTCTTCTAGGATTTGTTTCACTTCTTCTGGGAAAGGTGCGTCCCAGCTGGAAAATGATGCAAACTAGGGGGGTCACCACAGCATGTCATCAACTGGACCACCACAGCACCATAACTTCCCCCAACATCAACCACCTTGCCTGGCAATGACACGGATCGAGAGCGGCCTATCAACATGAAACATTAAATGATATGTTGCATCATTCCTGTTCTGGACATTTCACTGCAAGAGCCTCGTTTTTTCTTTTTCTTCTTTTCTCCATCTTCTCTTTCTTCAACTTCCTTTCCTTTGTCGGTGGCGTGACCTGCCATGCAGAGCCACTATGCAAGTCACCTACACTGCTGAAAGGTCAAAACAAAATTTGTGGCAAACAGCGTCCCAACATCAACCACCTTGCCTGGCAATGACGTGGACGGAGAGCGGCCTATCAACAAGAAACATTATATGTTGCATCATTCCCCTTCTAGACGTTTCACTGCAAGAGTGTCCTCTTCTTTTTTTCTTTTTTTTTCTTTTTCCATCTTCTCTTTCTTCCTTTACTTTGTCGGTGGTGTCACCTGCCATGCAGAGCCACTGTGCAAGTCACTGTGCAGACCTGCACTGTTGAAAGCTCAAAACAAAATTTGTGGCAAACAGCTTCTTGCCACCTTGCAGCGTCTTGTTTTCATCTCTGAGCTGACGCTCATAGAGCAGCGTCGCTTGCAATTCGGACAGTTGATTGGACAGGTCGTCCCTCTCTTTCAGCAGCTTCTCCTTCTCTGCTTTTGAGTGCTGCTCGAAATTGTTCATTCGGATCTGCAATGTCGTGTGGAACTCCCGCTTGTACTCATTCTTGGTTGATTCCACGAGATCTTGCGCAGCTTTGAGCTCACCTGAATCAGAACTAAAGCAACCTGCTGTATGACACAGAACAAAACGCAAGGTTAAGCCTTGCTGGTACTTACGCAGCACCATGAATAATACTTATTGCATGGTACTTATGCAGCACCATGAATGATACTTCTTGCATGGTATTTAAGCAGCACCATGGATGATACTTATTGCATGGTACTTATGCAGCACCATGAATGATACTTATTGCATGGTACTTATGCAGCACCATGAATGATACTTATTGCATGGTACTTATGCAGCACCATGAATGATACTTATTGCATGGTATGATACTTATTGCATGGTACTTACACAGTACCATGAATGAACGAACACCCAAGATACCGGCCTCGAAGTCGATTGTTGTCCCGCTCGAGCTTTTTCACCTTGAGCTCAGCATTATGGGCCCGGCTCTGCATTTCGGTCAGGTTGTCGAAGGACCGCTGTAACGCCTTTGCGTTTGCAGTTGTCTTGGCACTGGGCTGTGACACTGCCTTTGGCATTGTCTCTGGCGCTTTGGGTGGTGGCCCCTGTGCCACCTGCTGTGGCGCCTTTGGCCTTTGGGCTGGCCCCTGTGCCACCTGCTGTGGCGC
The DNA here is from genome assembly GCA_947184155.2 of Cladocopium goreaui. Classification (NCBI taxonomy): domain Eukaryota; class Dinophyceae; order Suessiales; family Symbiodiniaceae; genus Cladocopium; species Cladocopium goreaui. The sequence goes on along the minus strand of CAMXCT020004048.1, from coordinate 312 downwards.
CTTTGGCCTTTGGCTTTGGGCTGACCCCTGTGCCACCTGCTGTGGCACCTTTGGCCTTTGGGCTGGCCCCTGTGCCACCTGCTGTGGCGCCTTTGGCCTTTGGGCTGGCCCCTGTGCCACCTGCTGTGGCGCCTTTGGCCCCTCAGCCCCTGGCCCCTGTGCCACCTGCTGGGGCATGGGCTGCTGGTGGTGCCCTGGCATCATCACCTGCTGGGGCATCACTGGCATCTGCGGTGGCATCTGCTGCGGCACCAAGTGTGGCACCTGTGGTGGCACCTGTGGTGGCACCTGTGGTGGCATAGTCTGCGGCGC